>JAJPUD010016424.1:0-34123 GCA_023553655.1 Myrmecobius fasciatus
TGGATGGACTTGGAGGCTCCAGTCTGGAGTGTGTTTGTGACATGCCTCTTTTCTTCTTTTTTTCAGATAAAGATTATTTCCTGATTGTTATCCAAAATCCATCAGAATAATTTGCCATCTTTGTGGTGCCATAATTTTGTCTTTAATGTAGTAGTCTCCCTCAAAGAAATCATTCCCTCTCCCCATGGAATGGCAAGTGGAAAACAAAAGATGACATCAAACTGAATTTGCAGAGATCATGTGACAAAGGGTGTGGCCCAGATTGATTTTCTTAACCTTTTCCCCATCTTGAATGTTTGGGAACTGCCTTGATCCCTGAGAAAGCCCCCAGACCTGGGTGGGTGGGGCTGGCCCCCTGGGGCCTCAGGCCCCCCCCTCCCTCCATCCCCTCTGGGCCTCTACTTCTGTTTTTAATTGTGTTGCTGTCTTGAAAGACCTATTAACTAAAGTAATCCTAATGACCTTTTCTGTCTCTCTTAAGTGCTCAGTTGGGGAGGCTACCCCGGGAATCACTGTGGTAGGGTGAGTTAGGGGATAGGGGAGAGGGTCTGGGACACAGATGTGTGGGGACAAAGCAGGCCACCAAGAGCTCAGAAACCTTGAGGTCAAAGGGCTGGAATTGTGGCCCTGGTCAAATCAGGCTTATCTAGGCAACCTTCAGGGGCCCTTTCAATCTATGATCCAGTGACTGTGTGGAGGGGTCTGACTGCTTGGGGTGGGAGTGGGGGAAGGTGTGTGGAGAGTGGGCTTTCCAAAGGATTTAAAGGGGACACACTTCTGATGGACAATCCCTGAATGAATGGGAAACCATCTCTTCTTTGCAGCATACCCAGAGGTCTGGGGGGACTTGGGGTCCCATAGGGCACTGCTCTTGTTCTGGCACAGAAGCTGACCAGGTTCCATAAACCCATATTATAAGAAGGGTGGGGGATCTGCAAGGGCTCGGGAACTGGCCCTAGAGAGACCCAGAGAGAGGAAGGGAGGAGACTTTAGAGGGATGGCCCAAGGATTTAGAGGGAAGCCTGAGGAAGAAGCATGATCAGTTTTCCCCTAATTTAGAAGAGGCCTTTAGATGAGCATTTCTGTTGCACTTTCCATGGTCAGGAAGAAGGTGGAGAAGAAAATTAACTGATGTCATGAGACCCTGGGCAGGGTTCCCTACAAAGAAAGATTTTTGGGTTCAAGAGATTCTGGTGACCAATTAATGGGTTTTTCACTGAGTACTTACTGTGTTGGAGCCTGAATTGCATCATGCCAGTCACCTGTGAGGAAAACTTGCTCAGGTTCTGTCTCATATGTCTAGCCCTGGTTGGATGACTTAACCTCTCACTGCCCCAGAAAAGAGACTGAATGTTAGAGATGTTAATTGTTTATTCCTTACCAGGGACCACCTGCACTTAGCAAAATCACAGGGGCAGAACACTGGGGGCCCAGACAGTGAAGGCTCATGGAACTGGATTTCTCCCTGCAGAAACAGATTTCAGTGAGAGGAGTAGGAGCTGTGTGAGGCTCGATGAAGACCTTAAGGTTGAACTAGCAAAAAAAGGCACTCAGGTCTAACTTAAGGATAGGTGAGACTCGGGGTAGAGGACCCTAAATTCCCTGGCACCCGAGAATTGTTTAAGGGAACCACTTAGGTCGCTATTTGATAGAGAAAGGGATTTAGGAGTTAATCCCTGTTTACTAGAGAATTAACTTTTTCTGAAACAGGCTATTTTTCCTGTCTCAGGTCACATGAAATAAAGTTTATGTGGCATGAGGGTGCAACACCACCTTTGACTAGCACCTGGCTTGTGAGTGCCAACACCCTGTGGCCTGTGTGGAGGAGGCTGGGCAGGCTCATGCAGCTTTGGGGCCTGGCGTATCCTGAGTGATTTTCTTCCTTCAGAGAAGGACACAAGACAGAATCTTGGCATAGTGGTTGGGGAGAGCTTTGTGACAGCTCCTTGAAGGCACTTCTTCCCCTCTTCAGCTGCCTCAATCTTTTGTCTCCTCCAGGAGACAATTTGTGGTTCAGATGTAGCCTGAACAGAGGAGAGTTTACCTGGACAGACACCTAGACATCAGGTACCAGCCTCCTTCCCATTCTCTGCCAAAGTTCTCACAGCCGCTTTTTGAGTTTTGTACAGGAAGTGAGGCCATGCTTCAGGTGAGAATATAGGCCAAGTTCCCTGGGTGCCCTAGTCACACCCCATGATTGCTGGGAAGTGTCACAATACAGACCTGCTGGAGAAACAATCATCCCAAGGTCTCCAGTTAGGAGACCAAGAAGGCTTTCTTGTGCCAGTGAGAAAGCCTATTTAAAATTGCTTTCAAAGTTGGTTTTCAATTTTATCCTTGTGTGTTCTTCACAAATAATTCAATAGAAGCAGAATTCAATTTCTTAGGCCTCTACGTTGTGTAGAACACTGAGGCATTAAGCAGAAGCCAGGACTGGTATCCCTACCATAACCCCAAAAAGGAAGCAATTCTATAGAATCCTAGAATCTCAAAAACTGCTTTTATAGAAGACAACTTCAAACCTCCTAGAAGCAGGACTAGGTATCCTGTGCCATGCTGCTGCGTAATCACTTAGTACCATGTTGTCTGATAACCATATCTATCTTGCAGCAAGACCAAGAATGTTTTCCTTTACAAATCTAGTTTTTAGTGAGGCCAGAAGGAGCTACCGGCTGGAGTGATGGGAAGAGTTAATGATTAGTCTCTCTTATTCAACGGATTCTGTTTTCCCTCCCTCTTTAACACTTTACTTCCTCGGTTCTTTGGGACACAAAAACTGCTTGGTAGCCTTTCCCCTGAAACCATGTGGCATTTACACCAGCCCCAGTGATGAATTTTATATTTAAAACATTGCTTAAAAATCATCTCATTCATTTCCTCCTTTCTATCACAGACACAGCCAAAAGGGTTAGCCAGGTTTTGTTTTTATTAACTAAGTACATATTGCAGAACTGCTGAAAGGCGGGAAGGGACCGCCACCCGTGAAGTTCAGGTGAGAGGAACCTTATAACCTAATAAAAACAGCAAGAACAACACAAAAGCTAGGAGAGACTTTTACAGATCATCCAGTCCAGCTCCCTGATTTGACAGGTAAGGAAACTGAGACCCAGAAAAGTCCTGTGGCTTAACCAACATGAATTGGGAGTGAGTATATTGGCAAGAGCCCGAAGGAGTGGTTTCTAGACCCTCCTTTGCCATGTGTGTCATGGGGATCTGGCTGTCGTTGCAGAGACCTGGACGTCCTGGCCCGATTCTCTTTTTCTCGAAACCAGGGTTGTCTTCCGGAGAGCGCAAGGCCTGAGGGGCCGGGGGAGACTGGGCAAACTGGGGTCCGGAGGGCTTATGGAGTCCGACCTGCGCCGTGAGGGCTGCAGGTTCGCCTACTGGCTTCCGGCCATGTCCAAAACGCTGCCGGGCCAGCCAGCTGCTGAGAGACAGAGCTCTCTCGGGCTAGGGAACTTGAGCTCGGAGTTAGGAAGCGAAGGGATGGGGCACATGACGTCACGTCAGGGACTAGAGCTGTGAAGTGCTGCTGTCTGTTGTCATGACAGCGACCAGGAAGGCTGTGTCTCCTTGGAGCCCCGCCTCTTCAGTTGTCCATTCCTGGCCTGAGCTGCCTTTGCGTCACGGGGTCAGTGGGCGGATGGGGAGGCTTTTCGTCGACCCAATGGCAGGGCAGGGCCAGTCTTCCCTTTAAGGAATGTTGTGAAGTGACGTCACCGAACCGAGTTACCAACTCCTCCGGGTAGCAGCTGCTCGGGTTTGAGAACCAGAACGAACCCGAAGGCGCGCGCGAGAGAACCCGGAGCTGCAGCGGCGACACCCGGATCCCTGACCCTGAACTCCCCACCCCACCCCTGCCTGACCTCGGACCCCGGCGCGATGCCCTCCGACCGGCCCTTCAAGCAGCGGCGAAGCTTCGGTGAGGCCGAGGCGGGATACGGGTGGGGGGCTGGAAGGATCCGATCGTACTCTGCCGGGCGTCCTGGAACCTGCTGGGGTGGGAAGCCGAAGACCGGTGATGTCATGGGCACACGGGGCGTCACACAGATACCTAGGGGGTCTGGGTACAGGAGGGCAATCTCGGGGTTGCCCCACCTCCATTGCGAGAGCTTCGGGGCCAAGCGGGAGGGGGTAGGGCGGCCTCCCGTACTCGTCCTCCCTGCTCCCCCCTTTGGCTTTGCCCTTTAAGGGGCGTGCAGGGAGGAGACAGTCGAGGCCCCTCCCCCGCAGCCTGGCGTGTTTACTCCGAGTGTCCTAGGCGGGGGAGGGGGCTGGCTCTGAGCCAGGAGAGAACCAGAGTGGCGTTTGAGGGGCCCCGGGTCCCTCCGCCCCTCACCCTGGCTGGGTCGTGGGAAGCTGCTTTTCCCACCCAGGCAAGCCCTGGACCCCTGTCTAGATCGTCTGAGTCTGCAAGGGGTTTGGGTGGGTGGGGAAAAGATCTTTTTTGGGTAACCCGAGTCTTCGGGGCGTATATCGGGCGGGCGAGGGGCGGGGGCGCGTGATATAAGGGGCTCCCGGGGGCTGGGTCCGGGTCGGGATGGCGAAGCCTGAGGAGTGGCCGTGTGGGTGGGACTTTGGATCACCCCAGCCACCTTTATGCCTCCCGGGTCCTGGGAGCCCTGAAGCAGCTGCTGAAGTGAGCGAAGGTCTCTCCGGGCCCAAAGCCTCAACTCCGCCTCTTTTTCCAGCTGACAGATGCAAGGAAGTGCAGCAGATCCGAGAGCAGCACCCCAGTAAGATCCCGGTGAGTACCGGGGTCTGGGCCGCCTCCAAATACCCGTGGCTTTTGCCCTGCACTTGCCTTACACATCCTTCTTCGCGCAGGTGATCATCGAGCGGTACAAAGGGGAAAAACAACTGCCTGTCCTGGACAAGACCAAGTTCCTTGTCCCTGACCATGTCAACATGAGTGAATTAGTTAAGATCATCCGGTGAGTGAGCTACAGGCCGCCCCCACCCCTTCCATCCGCCCACCTCCCATTGACCTGAACTGGAAAACGCCCGGCTCAGGGCAAGGTTGCCTGACTCTGGCTTGGGCCGACTGTGGGACATTCCAGCCCTGAAAGCTAATGCTGTTCCAGGCTTCATTAATAGAGGCAGTGTCCAGGAGGAAAGGGGGAGAGGAGAAGGGGATTCGGAGGTTCTCTGGGTGGTCAGCTGACATTTAAAATACAGCATTTGGGCTCTGGGACCCTGTTTAAAGAGGGTCATTGCCAAATGACAATATATGGGATGGAAAAGAATTAGAATTCATGCTTTGTGAGGATCACTTAAAGAAAGTGAGTGAGTTTATATTTAGGCTGGAGAAGTTAGGGAAGACATTATCCCTAGACATGGGAGGGGAAGTTAGGGACGACAAAACCTGAATATTTGAAGACCTCAGAGTGGAAGGTGATAGACTGGAGTGAAGCTGTGAGGAACCAGAGGGGACAGATTGGATCAACAGAAACTTCTAAGACCCCAAACCATGCAGTAAGGGGGGGGTTTCCTTCAGGCTCTCAAACGGGGAAGAATGGATAAGGTGGCCCTCAAGAAATCTATTGGGGAACAGTTGACTAGAACTCAGGCAATCCTTCCAACTCAAATGTCAGGGCCCAGAGCTGGGGGGGTGGGAGGGGAGGGATCTGGTCTTGTTGCTCTTTCAATGGACTCCCCCTGTCCCCCTCTCCTATGCAGCCGCAGACTCCAACTTAACCCCACTCAGGCCTTCTTCCTGCTGGTGAACCAGCACAGCATGGTGAGCGTCTCCACACCTATCTCAGAGATCTATGAGCAGGAGAAGGATGAAGATGGCTTCCTTTACATGGTTTATGCCTCCCAGGAGACCTTTGGCTACTGAGCAAAAAGGGTCAGGGATATCTTGGCCCTGGGAAGACAGCCCCTGGGAAGGGGGCAGCCCAGCTTCCTACTCCAGAACTATAAAGCTGCCTCTAACTACCCCCTCTCTGGGCCCCTTCCCCAGGACCCAAAGCAGGAGTGGTTGGCTTAGATCAATGCCAAAATAAGGACTTTGCCCACCCGGGGCTGGAGCAGAGCAGAGGACATCCTGTGTCAACAAGAAATTTTCATCTATCCCAACTCTGTACACATATCAACTCTCGGTGCTACCCCTAGACGCTAGAGCCATGGGGGCCGCTCTGTCTGTCTGTGTCTGTAGATGGGGGATGAGAATAGAAGATTATATATATATATATGGCTTCCCCCTCCTGGTTTTGAAGGTGGCACCTGCTGAAAGTGGGAGGAGGGGGAGAAAAAAGGGGTGGGCACCTGTGGCCTAGGCCCTGCCTTGGCTCTGGTCTGTTTTGTTTTTTGTGGGGTTTTTTTTTAGGCACCTGTCCCTTCCATCTTTATTGCATGCAGTTTGGACCCATCCCATGCTGGCAGCCACTCCACGGACTGAGCTTTCCCCCTGCAACCACAATCCTGCCTGCTGTTTTCTTCCACATTATGTACCATGTCCTGGAGCACCAGCCTATTTGAGCTACTATTACTCTGTATAAATAAAGAGAAATTCAAGTCCTACCCAGCCCTGGGCCAATGTTCCCTCTCTGCCTCCACTGCAGATTTACCAACTCTCTCATTCCACAGCTGGGTCCTTGTGGACCCTAAAATGAAGATGAGATGCTCCTTCACCTCGGCAGAGTTGCAGGCAGTGACTGACCCAGCCTTCATCCTGGCCTGAGGTAGCTAACTCTCACCTGGCCTCTGTATATTTCCAGGATCCCTCAGGCTGATAATATGTCTCTTCTTCTACTGAAGTCAGGAAATTTGATTTTTCTTTTAGGTATATCAAAGACCATTTACATGTTCAAATATTTGTCTTTCAGTGGGGGGTCCTGGTCACTGTTCCTAGCCAAGACTCCTCACTGCCACATGAGAAACCCTTAGAGCCATCACTGAGGATTACCTTCAAAAAGGAACTTCTGGGGCAGGTAGGTGGCTCAGTGAATAGAGCACCAGTCCTGAAGTCAAGAGGACCTGAGTTCAAATCTGGTCTCACACTTAACATTCCCTAGCTGTTTGACCTTGGGCAAGTCACTTCACCCCAGTTGCCTCAGCAAAAAAAGGGCACTTTGGTAGTCAGTCTTACCTATAAGACCAGCTAGTTTTGCTGGAGTTGGGTCAAGGCCTATTCAAGAAAACCATACCTAGGCACAAAGTTCTATGTTGTAAATTTTTAACAGCTTTACATATACATAAGGGACTAATTCTTAACCTCTGTCCCAAAAAGGAAAGCCACAAATGACACAAGGAACCTTTTCCAGCCACTGCCTGACAGGAATCTTTCCTTCACACTTAGCCTTGAGGTTCTGGGTCTTCAGTACAGCAGCCCAGGATAGGGGGAGGGCTGTGAGTCTCCAAGTAATGATGTATCACAAAGACCTCCATTCCAAGTCTGAGGGCAGATGAGCTCTGGAGGTATCCGCGCCCAGAGCCCTGCAAACACTATCTCCCCAGTCTCTGCTCCTCAGCTTAGCTTCTTCTACCTCTATCATTTTCACAGACAACCAGCATTCACTACAAAAAAGACAATTTATTTAGCATCAACAACACACCAAGGCTGTGCCAGACTTTTAGGTTCAAAGGGAAAGGGACTGTCCAGGCTTAGGGGCAAGGGAAGAGTATTTAGGGATAGAATTTGGCCTGGGAGAATAAAGGACAGGGGAAGGGGATATCGGAATACTTTGGGAGAATAAAGATGGGGGGTAACTTGTACCTTGCTGAAGTGGACAAGGGATACTCTATATAAAGCAAGGGAGACAAAACTGGTTTTAGGATTTGGGGGAACAATGGGGGAAGGACCTGCTGGAACCATGATTTCCAAGGAGGGCCCAAGGCAGACTAAGCCATTTCTCAGTCAGGAACTACTCTTCAATCCTCCATGCTGAAGGCTTCACTTCCCAAAGGGCACTGTCCTCTTATTCTGAGTTCTGAGGATCCAGGTCTGTATCGTTGAAGGCATCATGAGCTCCCCATGACCTCTAAACCGAGCCCTCCCCAAAGCAGGGCCAAGATGAAGGGAGAGGGGAGGGGGCACAGTAGCTCAGCCCACCCCCAGTTCTCCCCACTTGGTCTCAGAGGAGTCCATCTCCAGCAAGGCCAGCTGGTCCCTCCCTACTTGAGCACCAGCATGGCCTCCGTTCCATCCTGGCGCTTCAGGTGGAGGCCGTGAGTGAGGTAGTACTCCCGCCGCAGGAAAGCATAGAAGTAATCTGAGATGAACAGGATCTGAGGAAGTAGAAATGCAATGAGAGGATTCCCATGTTTCCCAAGCCCCACCAGCCTCTTGCCCTCAGGCCTTCTACTCTAAAGGAGGCCTAAAATGTCCCCCAAAACACAGCCTGTTAGGAGCTGGAGAGCTATGCCAGAGTAATAAAGCAACTAATTCTGTAAGGAGTTTTACACAAAAGTTTGGAAGAAAGGAAATAGTGCTCTACTGACATTATTAGCCCCACTTGAAGAATGAAGTAACTATCCCAAGGTCCCACCAATCTAATATGATAGGGCTAAGTCAAACTTAAATATCCTGACTTCAAGACCATTACCCCTTTCCACTCCAGCTAACTAGAAAGGAAGGTTGCCTCACCCCAGGGAGGTTGTCAAGGCAGAAGCCAAAAAGGAAGCAGCAATGATGGGGTGACATTTCCTTTATTGACTGTCTTAATCTCATTCCCTTTCCCAGCCTGGCCATGTTCTATGAACAAAGGGATCAGATGCCCATTCCCTTTATCCTAGAACTGCCAGCATGCTTTGCTGGTCCCTCCATCTAACTTTAAATAATGGCTTCAAGCCAACTTCAAGATCTAAAGATAGGAGATGGCTGCCCCATAGCCAACCAGCTAGAGGACATTCTTCTGGGGCGTTTCCCCAATAAGTAGGAAAGCCATGACTAGATATCCCAACCCCCCCCCCCAATGTTTTGGCTGAGACTCAAATTCATTACTATCCACTTCACCCTACCAAGAACACCTGGCTGCCTGAGTACATTTTGGATTATTACTCCCCAGCCTGAGACTGCTCAGATCTCCTCTAGCTTCTCACTGGAACAGAGAAGAGCTGTAAGCATCATAAAAACAAGTAGCAGAAAATGGAGACTGGCATTACTCTAGAGTTGGCAGGATTCAAATCGGAGCCTTTAGGATAAAACATTCCCAAGCACAGATGCAGGTTCTACGTGGGGCACAGGAAGGGCAGAATGAGCCAGGGGAGTTGGGAGAAGGCCCCTGGTGGAGCCTCCCGGGGGTAGCCGCTTTTGCCCCTGAAAATCCATGACTTCCAGCTTTCCCCACACTCTTCACTAGTCAGCCTTGGCCACTCTGTCCTGAAGAGGTTAGAAGGAAGCCGATTCTTTATCTTTAGTTTCTGAGAAAGCAGATCTGCTCCAACTGTGACCTGACACCAGTAACTGGCAGCCTCCTTACTGAGAAAGGAGGATGAGACAGGAAATAAAGGGTAAGAAGTCTTCCCGCCAGACAGCTGCACTGGACAAAACATGAGGATGAAAATATGGCCAGTTCAAGGACTTTACTCCAGAATGAGAGGAACAGCCCCTCTCTCCAGAAGCCTCATCCTGGCCTGGAGAGTATACTTCCTTGGAAGACATCTCTGACTTAATCCAGGGAAATAAAAGGCAAAAAAGCAAAGCTCTGTACCCAGAATCATGCTAGTACTAGTAGAAATAAAGACATAAATAAGACACAGTCCTTACTCTCATGTTTGTCTTAAAAAGAAGCTATCCATACAATGGTCCTCTCCAACATGGGGAGAAGAAGAGGGAGAGAATAACTCCTGGTTAGATCTAACCAACCTAAAGCTTTGTTTGCCACCATTTAAAAAAAAAATAACAATGTTCTAGCTATAAACATAAACAAAATATGGAATATTATTTGTTGTATGAGCTGATTAAAATTTTGTATTCTTTTTTTTAAAGAGCATAAACTTGAGAGCAGATCTGATAAGCAATCAATACAAATTCAAAAGCAATCAAATACAAAAATCAATACAAAAAAAGTTACTCATATATAAGAAAAATAATTGCAAAAGAACTTTTTGAGTCAACAAAAGGCTGGAAAAAAAGCAAGTGTCAATTGGGGAATAGCTAAACAAATGGGGGCATGAAAGTAATGGAATACTATTTACTTTAAGGAATTATGAATATGAGAAATTCAAAATCACATGAAATTTGCATGGACTAATGGAGGACCAAAAAATCAGATCCAAGAAAAACTAGATACTCATGACTATAATAATGTTAATGCATACAATACTAAAAAACAGGGACTGAGATCTAATGAAATGGCAAATATAGGTTCCAGATAACAAATACTGGAAAATATATATATATATTTTTTTGGTAAAAATAAATGTATTTTAGAAAGTGTACTGTGAGTACATGAAAATGGACAAACTACTTGAATTAAAGATTTTTTAAAAAATTAGAGTGTACACTATTTGATAAAAACTGCTGGGAAAAATGGAAACTAGTGTGGAAGAAATTAAGGCTTGACCCACATCTAATACCACATTCCAAGATAAGATCTAAATGGGTTCATGATCTGGATATAAAGAGTGATAGTATAAGTAAATTAGAGGAACGTAGTATAGTTTACCTCTCAGACCTATGGAGATGGAATAAATTTATGTCCAAAGAAGAACTGGAACTCTTAATTGAAAACCAGATAGATAACTTTGACTATATTAAGTTAAAAAGTTTTTGTACAAACAAAACCAATGCAGTCAAGATTAGGAGGGAAGCAATAAATTGGGAAATCATCTTTACATTTAAGGGTTCTGATAAAGGTCTCATCTCTAAAATATATAGAGAATTGTCTCATATTTATAAGAATTCAAGCCACTCTCCAATCGATAAATGGTCAAAGGATATGAACAGACAATTTTCAGAGGATGAAATTAAAACTACTTATAGTCATATGAAAGGTGCTCCAAATCATTATTGATCAGAGAAATGCAAATTAAGACAAACCTGAGGTACCACTACACACCTGTCAGATTGGCTAAAATGACAGGAAAAGTTAATGATTGTTGGAGGGAATGTGGGAGGGCTGGGACACTGATGCATTGTTGGTGGAGCTGTGAACGGATCCAGCCATTCTGGAGAGCAATTTGGAGCTATGCTCAAAAAGTGCTCAAACTGTGCATACCCTTTGACCCAGCAGCATTTCTGTTGGGCTTGTATCCCAAAGAAATCATAAAGGAAGGAAAGGGCCCCACACGTGCAAGAATGTTTGTGGCAGCCCTTTTTGTAGTGGCTAGAAACTGGAAACTGAATAGATACACTTCAATGGGTCAATTATTAATTAATTTTCTTGTTTCTGCCTTAATAATAGCTTAGGGATTTGGGTCAGATTTTGGATAAACTTTTGTCCCTTATTTTGTTTGTTTTGTTGTTGATATTTACTAATGTTATTTAAAAATGAACTGAATATTTCATACTTCTTTCATAAAAATTAAATTAAGCTGATTATTTATATGTTGTCCTCAATTAGTTTTTATCTCTAATGGGTCAATGACCCTCAACATAAAAAAAATGTCATCCTTCCCAGAGTTTGTTCTGAGAACTATTCTGTGGAGTTAAAGAAGAAACTATTCCTCTTTCACATGTGAATTTACAAATGATGTCAGAAATCTTGTGCTATTAAATGTGCAGCCCCAGGACTGACAAAGAGCTGGCTTCCTCCAGCTACGAAAGAGTTCCGGCCTGACTTCACAGCCTGCAAGGCATTGCAGTTATGAGCTTCTACCATCTCTGGCCGCTATACCCCCCCATGGAGACCTCCTATTTTCTGGTCCTACCCCTTGACATATTCTGAAACAAAGCTTCTCCACTGTTAAAACACTGGTAATTATCAAATAATTAGTACCACGTGCAGAAAGATGCTTAATAAATGCTTCTGAGAACTGCCTGAATCATGTGTGTACATGGCACTCTACCTAATAAACAAAGAATTCTTGCTACAGAAGAATGTAACTTCCAGCTGCACTCTAATTTTTTTTTTAATCTTTAATTCAAGTAGTTTGTCCATTTTCATCTTGTATGATGACTCAGCATACCAAACAAATCATAGATGAAATCCAAGCTGGAGTCAACACCATTTTAATGACAATCAGGGATCAATTTTTCAAAGCATCTGAAAGATGACTCCCCAAAAACTGGAAAAGATCAAAACCTTATCAAAAAAAAAAAAAAAAAAAAAGGATCAAACAAAAAGACACTAGCATTTACTGGCCCTTATTCTTATTTTTTCCTTGTTTTAAAATCTTTATAAATCAATACAAACATGAGAAGCAAACAGAGACTTTTGGAATCAATTTTCTGTAGACAAATACAAATTTACGAAGAGAGAATACATGACTTTTTTCTTAATTTATTGTTTGTGGATTAAAAAAAAAATACTTGCCTCAATACAACCAAATGCAGCTTAAAAGGATTTCTTTCAACAGGGTGTCTTCTATACTACAGAATCCTAAAACCATGCAAGGCAGATACAATCATAGAAAGACTTTAAAAATCTACTGAGTACCAACAAAAAGTAAAACGGCAAACAAGGAGATATATAAGCTCAGTGTTTCAAGACTGTCATGGATGTGCTAGCCTGAATAACAACCAAATGCTGATATTCACAGATTAAAATTGTGTTAATTTGGCAAATGTATTTATTACACAGAATCTTGGAATACTAAAGCCTTCTCAGTAGTTAAGAGAGAGTGGCCTCGCTATCCACAGAGGAAAAACAAAATACGTGGAAGGCACATACTACCTAGATCATGGCACTCAGTTGCATAAGTAACACATCAAAAGCATCAGTATACTGAATAGGTGCTGGACAATGATCTAAGTCCAGAAGAAAGAGACTGGGCTGAATCTCATTTTGAGAAATTATACAGTTACACATTCAGGGAGAGGTCTGTGGGATCTGAGTCTGGACCACAATGTAGCATTTTCACACTCTCTATTGATGTCTGCTTACATTGTTTTCCTTCTCAGGTTTTTTCCCCCCTGTACAGCAAGATAACTATATAAATATATATACACATAATCGATCTGTCTAATATTTTAACATAATTAACATGTATTAGACTTCCTGCCATCTAGGGGAGAAAGTGGGGGGTATGAGGGAAAAATTTGTAACAGAAAGCTTTGCAAGGGTCAATGTTGAAAAATTACCTATGCATATGTTTTGCAAATAAAAAGCTTTAATAAAAAAATAAAAAAAACTATGCATTGCAGTTAATGATTCAAAGCAATTGGCTGCTGAAAAAAATCCCATTAAAAAAAAAAGTACCAATATTGTTCTAATGATACTATACAGCTGCCAATCTGAAACCACTATAATTTTAGAAAAATCACAACTGTAGGGGAACCAAAGGGTAATGGAAATACCAAACTGAATGTAAAGGGGCAATCTACTGTCAAAGAGGACTTGTGCACAAGAAGCAGAAGACATCGTGAAGGACATATCTGACAAGCAAATAAGCTGGACCAGTCATGAGTGGGAAGGAAGAATGAAAATTAGGCAGCCAAGCGTTGCACTGGTATCCATAAATATTAACAGAATCAGAGTAAGGACTACAGTGCAATGGGTGGCCATTCTAAAGATGATTCGGGGAAAAACATGAGGGAGAAGATCATAAGATGACAAAGAATGGGGAGACTATGATCTCCATCAACAAAGGAAGGATACATATTGATGAGATCATGGATCCTACAATGAAGAGATGGCGTATTTGTAAATAATTGATGTAAAAATCAAAAACAAACAATAAAATTTAACTTTATAAAAGAATAAATGACAGGGCCCGAAACAGCTCTTTCTTAGGATGCAAATGAAGAATCTCCTTTCTCTTCCAATGTGGATATAAAGGTTGAAAGATCAGGGCTTTTTGCTGTACCAGATCTAAAACTATATTATAAAGCAGTGGTCATCAAAACCATTTGGTACTGGCTAAGAAATAGAGCAGTCAATCAGTGGCATAGGATAGGTTATCAGGACAATCTAGGCAATAACTTTAACAATTTAGTGTTTGATAAACCCAAAGACCCCAGCTTCTGGGATAAGTACTCACTATTTGGCAAAAACTGCTGGGAAAATTGGAAACTAGTGTGGAAGAAATTAGGGCTTGACCCATACCTAACACCACATACCAAGGTAAGATCTAAATGGGTTCATGATCTAGATATAAAGAGTGATATTGTAAGCAAATTAGAGGAACGTAATATAGTTTACCTCTCAGACCTGTGGAGATGGAATAAATTTATGTCCAAAGAAGATCTGGAACTCCTAATTGAACACCAGATAGATAATTTTGATTATATTAAGTTAAAAAGTTTCTGTACAAATAAAACTAATGCAGACAAGATTAGGAGGGAAGCATCAAATTGGGAAATCACCTTTACATTTAATGGTTCTGATAAAGGCCTCATTTCTAAAATATATAGAGAATTATCTCATATATATAAGAATTCAAGCCACTCTTCTATAGATAAGTGGTCAAGGGATATGAACAGACAATTTTCAGATGATGAAATTAAAACCATCTTTAGTCATATGAAAAGTTGCTCCAAATCACTATTGATCAGAGAAATGCAAATTAGGACAACTCTGAGGTACCACTACATACTTGTCAGATTGGCTAAAATGACAGGAAAAGATAACGATGAATGTTGGAGGGGATGTGAGAAAACTGGGACATTGATACATTGTTGGTGGAACTGTGAACGGATCCAACCATTCTGGAGAGCAATTTGGAGCTATGCTCAAAAAGTTATCAAACTGTGCATACCCTTTGACCCAGCAGTGTTTCTATTGGGACTATATCCCAAAGAGATCTTAGAGGAGGGAAAGGGGCCCACCTGTGCAAGAATGTTTGTGGCAGCCCTTTTTGTAGTGGCTAGAAACTGGAAACTGAATGGATGCCCATCAATTGGAGAGTGGCTGAATAAATTATGGAATATTATTGTTCTGTAAGAAATGGCCAGCAGGATGATTTCAGAGAGGCCTGGAGGGACTTGCCTGGACTGATGATGAGTGAAATGAGCAGAACCAGGAGATCATTATACACAGTAACAACAATATTACATGATGATCAAGTCTGATGGACATGGCTCTCTGCAACAAAGAATTGTCTCAAACCAGTTCCAATTGTTCACTGAAGAAAATCATATACACCCAGAGAGAGAGATATGAAATATGAACCACAACATAACATTTTCATGCTCTCTATTGAGGTTTGCTTACATTGTGTTTCCTTTCTCTGATTTTTTTTTTCTTGTAGATAGGATTTTTCTTGCACAACTTGTCAAGTATTTCAACATTATTAACATGTAGTGGACTGGGGGTAAAATTTGTAATGGAAAGCTTTGTAAAGATCAATGCTGGGGAACTACCCATACATATGTTATACAAATAAAAAGCTTTAATAAAAAAAAAGAAAGAAAGAAAGATCAGGGCTTTATTATCATTCATTCATTCATTCATTCATTCATTCATTCATTCATTCATTCATTTATTTATTTATTTTTTGCATGCCCAGTCCTTAGCTCAGTGCCTGGTACAAGTTAGATGCTTAATAAATGCTGATTGTCTCTATGGGTCTTTGTCTAGTAGGTTCCTCAAATCACTAGCAGTTAAAAAAGCCATTAAAAGTCAGAAAGGTCAAAGTGTGGTACATCAGTTGGAACTGGTATTCTAAGTCTTAGAAGCAAGATTTGGCCTTGGTAACTGCTAAGTAAGTATCAGTGATTTTGTTTGGTTTTTATTTTTTTTTGCTGAGGCAATTGGGGTTAAGGGACTTGCGCAGGGTCACACAGCTAGGAAGTGTTAAGTGTCTGAGGTCAAATTTGAACTCAGGTCCTCATGACTTCAGGGCTGGTGCTCTATCCACTGAGCCACCTAGCTGTCCCAGTATCAGTGATTTTAGTAGAAAATAGCAGCTGCATGTGGGGGAAATATTTTGAAAATGTATTATTCCATACTGTGGATACTGTCAGATTTGTTTGATGTGATAGTTGGTTTTACTAAACTGATTTTTCCTTTCTTACTTTATTGCTTTACAAGAATGCTCACTAGAGAAAGAAAGGGAATGGTATATTCCTAAATTAAGGTGATATAAGAACAAAGGGAGGGAAAAAGGGAAGGCAGGGAGGAAGGGAGAAAGGAAAGGAGGAAAGGAAGAAAAGGAGAGAAGAAAGGAAGAAAGGGAAGGAGGGAGTAAAGGAGGGAAGGAGGAAGAGAGAGAAGAAGGGAGAGGAAATAGCTATTCAATAGTGGAATGAGCTACATTGCATGAATGAAGAGACTGGATGGGCATGTAATAGAAATGCTGAAGGAATTCTTTTATTGGGTAAAGGATAAGACTAGATGACCTCTCAGGTATGTTCCAGTTCAAGGATTTTATGATTATTTGATTTAATATGTATTACTATATTAAACCAATTTCTCCCGTTGGTCTAAATGAAACCATCAAATCTGGGAAGATGTTAAATAAAGTTTTTGTAAATAGAAATCCATAATTCTTCATATTCCCTTATAAAAATTAACTTCTAAAGTTATGTAAAATACAAGGAAGAATTAGCTGTCCATCTATGTATGGCTTTGAACATGTATCAACTGGTAGAATGAA
Source organism: Myrmecobius fasciatus (assembly GCA_023553655.1). NCBI lineage: Eukaryota > Metazoa > Chordata > Mammalia > Dasyuromorphia > Myrmecobiidae > Myrmecobius > Myrmecobius fasciatus. The sequence continues at coordinate 16,645 of JAJPUD010016424.1, forward strand.
AATGTTTTGTTTTTCTAAAAGATTTTAAAGGATCAGAGGCTCCCAAAAAAAGTCAGTCAACAGCAAAACAGGATAAGTAGAAGGCTGTCCAGGATTTCTTGCTATTCAATGTTACAAAGATGTACACATTATTAAGTACATCAGTCTATCTGCTAAGCTTTGAGGATAAGCAAAAACCTGCAGCAGCATAACTTAATGAAAAGAACAATGTGTAAACAGAGTTAAGAGAATTAGGTTCTAGTTTTTGCTGTAACATTGACTAGCTAAATCACTTTAACAAATCACTTACTTTTTGAGCCTTTCAGATTTTTTCATCTGTAAAATATATGTAACTCACCCAAGAATCTCTGCCATAGAAACTTAATGATTTTTGAGAATGCTAATTCCCAGATATTATCCATAGTTCCTCAAATTTCTGAGGCTTTCTTTCTGGGGAATGCTGAGAAGCCACAAGACCAAGTTTCAAAGAAGTCACTTAGAAGGACAAAGAAGAAAAAAAATTGTTGGCCCCTCAAAGCAAAGAAAGCAAACAGCAGAGCATGAACAAAGTCAGGACAAGGTACACACAAATATGTAGGAACAGGCTACAGTGGAAAGCAGAATAGTTGGTAACCACTAAATTTAGTACAGAACTCCTGTCTATCCCTTTGTTTCCCTAAAAACCAACTGGAAAGAAACCCTAAGTCCATTCTTAGAGAACTGAACAATTTAGTTTTTCTACTGGGAGAAAGAGATAGGTGGGGAGGTAGAGCGGGAAAATACACACACATAAACACATATGTACGTCTAAGGCACAAGCAGACCTTATACCATTTAATACTTATTTACATTCTTATCCTACTTGAAATTGCTTTTAAAGTTATGTACTTTTACAATGATTTTCATTCCAAATCTACAAGTATTCAGTTTGGGATTAAGAGAAGGAATTTAAAAAGAAGAGATGCTAAATTTTAGGCATGGGAAAAGGGAAGGAATTAATAAGAGAATTTCAGGAATTCTAATTTCTGAAAAATCCACATATGCTAGACTACTTTGAATCTGGAGGAAAGTTTAATATGGAAATAAGGCAGTAGCAGTGAGAGCTAAAGTTAGTCGTTCAGTTAAACACAACATATCCAGCACATAGCAAATACTCTACCTGGTTACACAGGACTAATAATAGTTACACTACCTACCTCACACAGAACTGTTGGTAAGTTAACAAATGTATGTGTACAAAAAGTGCTGTGTGAGTTTGAGATGATATAAATGCACTCATATTACCCAGTCTTCCTTGTTCTCCTACCTACCAGATCATGCTTCTCAGTCTCCTATTCTAGATTCTCACCCAGATGTTGCCCTCTAATTGTAGGTGCCCCATTCTCTTCTTCCTCCAATAATCTAGCCTCTCCCCACCCCATCCCCTAGCATACACATTTCCCAGCCTTCTCACACCTCACTCCCACCACACACTTTTCAGTGGGGTGCCTCAGCCCTTCTTGTTTTCCATGAGAAAGACACTCCATCTTTTAGCTCCAGGCATTTTTCTCTGGTGGTGCTTTTCCTCATCTTCACCCAAGGGTTTACCAGGGTTCCTTCAAATCTTACAGGAAGCCTTTCCCAACCCCTCTTAATTCTAGTGTTTTCTTTCTATGAATTGCTTCCTATTTATCCTACTTGTTTGCTTTTTGTCTCCCCCATTAGAGAGTGAGCTCCTGAAGGACAGGGACTGTCTTTTGCCTTTTTTGTATCCTTAGGACTCAGCACAGTGTCAGATACATAGTTGTTGCTGAATATATGCTGACACTATCATTAGGATGAGGATACGGATGATGAGATATTATTATATTAAACAGGAGAATTGAAGAAGGCAAGGATCCAGGACAAGAAATATTTAACACTATCTAAACTAAGAGATCTGATTCTTTTTCCTGGAGCTTCAAGTCCTAGTCCCTGTCACATTCAGGGCAAAACTTCTATAGTTGCTGTGGCCAAAGACTGGGTGAATATCCTTAATTGGGGAAAAAGATGAACTCATTTGAAAAATATAGATGAAGAATTTTTGGCCAATAAGCACAAAGAATGCAGATTTTGAAAGGAGCAACTCCTTTCCCTTACCCACTATCTATTTCAAAAATCACAAAAGTGCTTTCTGATACCTTGAGGTGATTTTAGAATACCTGAGAATCATACCCTAAGCTTGTATACACATTCATTATGACTATGTTTGACATCTTAATGCCCTTCTTTACTGGGGATACACATACATGTACCTGAGGGCCCCTTAAAACTGGTCCTACTAGGAATGAGAGAATCTGAAGGCTCAGTAATTGTGAAAAGAATGAACTAAGTATTGAAATGGACAGAAGATTGGGCCCCCTCTGTGGGTCAAGGGGCCTTGGAATCTAGGGAAATCTTTTGTGGGTCAGGAGTCTTTTGAGTACCTGAAAAATGTTTGCCTATCTAAGTCAGGTCTACAGTCAATGCATATAGGCGTCTTCCATTATATTTCCCAAATCTTTTTATCTCCCCATTGTAAGTGAGACATTTATGTCAAATGTAACCTAGGGGGTGTGCTCCTCCCAAGGCTCAGGGCTGGACTCTACCAGTCGACGGCTAATAAAGGCTCTCCAAATTCTAATTATGTTAGCTGTCCTGTATTTTCTTGCCTGGGCTATCTCAGTATGAAACAAAACATTAGTTATCAATACAAAAGAGCTGCTTGCTCTATTCTAAACTGAGATCTGTAGAACACAAGAACCCCTCCCAAGGAGGGCAGGCAAGAAACTGAAAGCAATGGCATTCACAATGGATGTACCCAGGAGCTCTGTTTTGCATCTGGAACAGAGGTCCAGATTAGTCAAATTAACAATTACTGTCAATATAACTCCCATAGCACTTACTAGTATATGACCTTGTGGCACCAATTCTACTGTGGTCCAAAGCTGCCATTTACACTTTTTGCTAATACTTAGATTCTAAGTGGTGATGATGTAAACTGAGACCTTTGGGGGAATGGTGGTCCTGGGCTGGGGAGACAGTGGGAAATCTCAAACCCCTCTGGTTCATAGGGAAACTTCAAGATCTCCACCTACAATTCAGTTGGAGATCTTGGCCTAGGGCATAATCACTACCCTAAATAGAAATTAGCCCTTAATCTCTCCAGGCTCAAATTTCAGAGGGCTAATAAAAGGTGATTCTGGGAAAGTTGTTTTCTCAGCATAATAAACCCATTTTTGTCACAAACCTCTAGCCTCATTCACTGGGGTTTGTGAATTTTTTCATAAAGCCTGTGGCTGGCCAAGGGACCCCATGGCTGTTCGGGGATCTCTCAACCCTCATTTCTCATACCTCAACAGTTATGCAATGTGTTTCTAATTAGACTAAAGATAGACCTCTTGATAGAGGAAGGGAGACCTGAAATTTGAAGGTAACTATCACAAAGTAAATGGTCTGGGTCATTTCCCTACACCTTAATCTCCACACTGCATACACCCCTTCCCCCCCCCCCCCCCCCCCCATCTCTTTCTCAACCCCTGCTATAGTTCTCACTATTTCCCATTTCAACAGCATTCTCAATTTCACTGTTGGGAGTCATGATTGTAGAAAATAACTGGGTTTCCTGGTAAGCCATGGGACTAACTCACTGCCAGCAGCACTAGATAAAAGTCCTCAGGCTCAAGCAATCGCTAACAAAAGGTCAAGCAAGTAGGCTCTTGGCAAGAAAGAGTATTTCCCTTTCAGAAAAAACCAACATAGATCAGAATGACTAGAGGCGCCCCTGGATGCAGTGGGAGATCTTGGCCCTGAATGAGACTGAATAGATGAAGTTTTCTCAGTTTATGAGACTAGGCCTAAGTCACATGATTCTATTCCCAGAGCCAGAAGATTAGGTCTTGGATACTGGGTTACATGAAGTTACCTGATCTCTAAAAGGTCAGACCCTAAGCCAGTGACAGGAAGTTACAGGAAGTGATGTGACGTACAGAAAGCAGACAACCTGGTGATCATTGGTCAAGGATGGTTATGTTCTTTTAGTCTATCCAATGAAAAGACTTGGATCTTTTGCTATTTAAATCCCAGCAAGCTGGAAGCTGGCCAGATTTCACTAGCACATATCTGGAGCTGGGATGGCTCCTGGGTATATGTCTGGGCCTCTCCCTACAGGGACTAAATAAATGCTTTCTCTTTGTACCTGAAGATGTCTCTGATTAGCTAATTTGGGGAAGGGGGTCTAGCACCCCATCCCACATAGCCTTTTTATGTTAAGATCTTTCCCAGGTCTCAGTTTGACAGGGAATCTGGGATGGGGAGGTAGAGGGTGTATGACACCAAGAAACAGCACATAAAAGAGACATATTTTGTTCCTGCTCTTCTGTTGTGTCAGTAATATTCAACAGTTCTTGACTCCATTTGGGATTTTCTTGGCAAAGAGACTGGAATATACTCTTGACTAAATCCCACTAGACTTCAAGCCTGAAATCACCCTTCCTCTTCTCAAGTGCAGGCTGTGTCTGTATCCTAAGATAAATGTCTGCACCAGACAATAATTTTCCAGAAATACACACAGCAAGCAATAATACTAGCTCCATCATTCACTAAAAAACCTTAGTTCTCCTTCTTTCAAGCTATAACCTTGAAGGCAAGTGTTTTCTGTAGGGATTAATGACCACCATCAATGGCTCCAGCAACCCAAACCTCAAGTCAGTCATTAATCCACAGGAAATGGCTAAACTAGGATAATCGGCTATTAAAATGGCTCAACTGGTATCATCAAGACCTTGAAATACAAAACAAAACCAGATAAGGGAAACTTTTCATACTAATATTATCATATAACAATCCAAAATGTCAGACCATGGAGCAAGAGGACTGTATAGAATTGAAGTTGTAAGGTATTCCCCATAAATTAGAAGCTATCATAAACGTTCTTCCCTCCATGACTCACCTGACCAACATTGAATGTCAGCGTGATGGCATAATAGAAATTGGAGTTAGCACTTCCCGCATAAATCCAAAGATGCCATAAAACTGGGAAAAGCAGGGAGCACACAATCATCACACAGGAGAGGAAAAAGATATTCCGAAGAACTGCAAAAATAGACAACAATGAGATCTAGAGTCAAACAACAAATCTTTTGTATATTCTTTGGAGAAAAGAGGGTAAACATGTGTTACCTTATATATCACAAAAGACAAACCTCCCTCAGAGATACCACGTACCAATACCTTGTTTGTCAATAGCTTTCTAAGTTGATGTCTACCAATCTGGTAGATGGGTATACTGAAGCTCAGGTATGAGTTCAGTCACTAAAACTACAGCTAGCAGGGAAAGCAATTACTGTGGACAGTATATAATTAATAGAAATCTACTGTCCAGAGTAAGGAAGGTCAAACTACATCTAGATAGCTTTTTTTAAAATTTTTTTTATTTTTTTATTTGCATAACATGTGTGTGGGTAATTCTTCAACAATAACCCTTACACAGCTTTCCATTACAAATTTTTCCCCCCAACTCCCCACCCCTCCCCTAGATGGCAGGATATCCACTACATGTTAATTATGTTAAAATATTGGCAAATCAAATATATGCATACATATTTCCAAACTTATCATTGTTGTGCAAGAAAAATCTTATCTACACAAAAATATATCAGATAAAGGAAACACAATGTAAGCAAACATCAAGCAAGGAGTATGAGAATGTTATGTTGTGGTCCACATTTCACATCCCTCTCTCTGGGTGCATATGGCTTTCTTCAGTGAACAATTGGAGGTGGTTTGAAACATTTCATTGTTGAAGAGAGCCATGTCCATCAGAATTGATCCTCATATAGTACTGTTGTTGCCGTGTACAATGATCTCCTGGTTCTGCTCATTTCACTCAGCATCAGTTCATGTAAGTCTCTCCAAGCCTCTCTGAAATCATCTTGCTGGTCATTTCTTACAGAACAATAATATTCCATAATATTCATATACCATAATTTATTCAGCCATTCTCCAATTGATGGGCATCTATTCAATTTCCAGTTTCTAGCCACTACAAAAAGGGCTGCCACAAACATTCTTGCACATGTGGATCCCTTTCCTTCCTTTATGATTTCTTTGGGATATAAACCCAATAGAAATGCTGCTGGGTCAAAGGGTATGCACAGTTTGATAACTTTTTGAGCATAGCTCCAAATTGTTCTCCAGAATGGCTGTATCCGTTCACAGCTCCACCAACAATGCATCAGTGTCCCAGCCCTCCCACATCCCCTCCAACATTCATCATTAACTTTTCCTGTCATTTTAGCCAATCTGACTGGTGTGAAGTGGTATCTCAGGGTTGTCTTGATTTGCATTTCTCTGATCAATAGTGATTTGGAGCACCTTTTCATATGACTATAAATAGTTTTAATTTCATCCTCTGAAAATTGTCTGTTCATATCCTTTGACCATTTATTGATTGGAGAATGGCTTGAATTTTTATAAATATGAGACAATTCTCTATATATTTTAGAGATGAGACCTTTATCAGAACCCTTAAATGTAAAGATGATTTTCCAATTTATTGCTTCCCTCCTAATCTTGTCTGCATTGATTTTGTTTGTACAAAAACTTTTTAACTTAATGTAGTCAAAGTTATCTATCTGGTTTTCAATTAAGAGTTCCAGTTCTTCTTTGGACATAAATTTATTCCATCTCCATAGGTCTGAGAGGTAAACTATATTACATTCCTCTAATTTGCTTATAATGCCACTCTTTATATCTAGATCATGAACCTATTTAGATCTTATCTTAGTATGTGGTGTTAGATGTGGGTCAAGCCCTAATTCTAGATAGCCTTTTTTAATCAGTTCTAGGTCTAAATCTTTAGAAGGACATTCACAAGTTAGAAGTATATTAAATGAGGATTGAATGATTTAATTTAGAATGTTTAGCAAGACCTAAAACTGCTCAAAATTTGCATAGATCACTTTGTGGATGAGTGAGTCCTCTGCCACTAGAAAGTGTTTAAGGAGAGACTATTTGACATAATAGAGTTTTTTTAAAATGGATAATTCCATCATCTATAATCCAACTTCAGACAGAAGTTTGGGTCAGAGGCCCTTTCCTATTATTCTATGATTTGACTTCAAAAAGAACAATTCCTGAGGCCCTGAGCAGATCAAAACATGACCTTCAGGAATAATTTTTCTTCTGCTAGTTTTGTTAGGCTAAATATCATGGTCCCCTTACACACACACACACACACCCACCACCCAATTCCTTAATAGGGAGAGACTGTCTTTTGCCTCTTTTTATCCTCAGTACTTAGCACAGTGCCTAGCTAAATAGTTGCTTATTAAATTGTTAAATATTGATTGATTAATTCTGATGCATGCCCACCTTTCTCTGAACAAATTTCTTTTCCTTTCTTAGCTAGTAATTCAACCCTCTTTTGGGCCAGCAAGACACATAAATAGCACCCAGAGGACTCCTGTGAAAGAAAGAAGCACTCTCTGGGGTATAACACAATCCCTGGCTGCCCTGAGTGAGACCTGCCTATATCAACTGATATGAGATGTGGGGAATCTCTCTCAACCTCAGAATTCTCAAATCTCTGTTGAATAGCCTGTATTTCCGGCTAGTGCCTCCTGTAGACAAGCAACACATGACTTCATTGTTCTTTCTTATTCTTCCTTCTGGGCCTGCCCACACAGGGCATCAAGGATCAATTACTGCTGAGCAGCTAGTCTACACTTCTTAAGTGCTTGAAATAACTTTTCTTATGATCAATTCAGATGGACGGGCTCTTTTCAACAATGAGGTGATTCAGGGCAATTCCAATAGACTTGAGGGAGAGAGCCATCTGTATTCAGAGAAAGGATTGTGGGGGCTGAATGTGGATCACAGCATAGTATTTTCACCTTTTTTGTTGTTGTTTGCTTGTTTTCTTTCTCATTTTTTCCCATTTTTGATCTGTGTATAGCATGAAAATGTGAATATATACATACATACATACATACATACACACATATACAAGAATTGTACATGTTTAACATGTGGATTACTCACTGTCTAAGGGAGGGGATGAGGGGAAGGGACAGAGAAAAATTTGGAACATGATTTTGCAAGGATGAATGTTAAAAACTATCTTTGCATATATTTTGAAAATAAAAAACTATTTTAAAAAAAATTATCTTCACAGCCCCAGGTACCAGAGCTATCTCTAATACTATAAAAGAATTCAGTTCCCTTTATACATTCCTGGTGCCAAAAAGAAGCCACTTATCTTGTAAAGGTAAGCAAACATTGGTAACTACAAGAATTGGCTTCTACCTAACTAAGAGACCTGGGATTGCTTTTTGGAGGTGCATTACATTGATCCAACCTATCACAGCTTTCTGGAGAAAAAGATATTTTTGTGGAGCAATATCCTCACTCTTTGCAAATGGAGAGAATGGGCTACATTTTATAAATGGGATCAATGTCCTCACAGAATCTCTTTGAAACCTGATGAAACTTTTAAGAACTTAAAGGAAGATTCTATTAAAGACACAGGGAATAAAAGATTTGGTTCAGGAAAGCCATATTGACACCAGTCACTGCAAACTTCAGAAGCTATCAATCTATGAGAAGAAAGGGAGGAAGAAGGGAAAGAAGGGAGGAAGAAAGTTAAAAAGGAAGAGGAAAAAACAGATAAAGGAAAGAAAGGGAAAAAGAGGGAGAAAAAAAGAAGCAAATCACTGAAGCATTTTTAAAGAAATGTATAGAAATGAACTGAAGGAATTTCAGAAAAAAACATTAATAGGACAGCTCTGTAAAAGATTTGCAGTTTTGTGCACAATTCTCATTGTTTGCTCCACTTGGTAAACTAAAATATTCATTTTATTTATTGTTAGATTTTTTTTATTGAAGGGGCTAAACCATATTGTTGAGGTTCAGAAAGGAGACCCCAAAAGATTGGGGTTGCAGACCTGTCCAAGGTGTCTCAAAAGAATTTGCAGGTTTGAACCCAAATCAAGGAGCAAAGTTTATTGTAATTGTAAAACAGGCTAAGTTCCAAAAAGAATTTAGCAAAAAGCCAGGAGCAAAGAGACAAATATATAGGAAAAAGATAGAGAGATCAGGTGCTTCGAGTCACTTCAGTGCTAACTTTATGGCTTAGAGATAGAACTGAAGAATAGTCTAAAAGGTGGAGTTGAAGAGTGTTTGGTATGTACCTCATTATTATCTCAGAAACTTTATTATTACTGACTAAAAGATTGTTATCTGACTGCCAGCACTGTTTGTGGAACTAGGTACAGCCAAGGCCCAGTGGCCTCAAGACTACTAGCCACATTTCCCCTAAAAAAATATCCTATCAATATATCTAAAGTCCATTCTACAACTAATCCCATAATAATGAAGATAATAGTTTACTGAATTGGATAGATGGGGATCAAATTATAAAAGGCCTTAAATGCCAGACCAAGACATTTGGACTTTATTTTGCAAGTCACAGAGAAACAGGAGATCAGGGCTCAGGTCTTGGCTTAACATTTACTAGAGATATATCTATGGGCAGGTCATTTAATCTTTCTATGCTTCAGTTTTTCCATCTGAAATAACAATACCAATAGAACTTACTTCCTAGGGTGATCAACCTATAAAGCTCTACAAAAAGTCTGCAGTTACTGCTACAGTGTAATTGTGGATTAACTATTTGAAAGAGACTTTTCCCTTAAAAACAACTTTCCCACAGTCTTCAAATAATCAAGAAGCACCAGAGGGGTCAAGAACTCCAGGCCAAAAGCTGAAGGTGGAGTATATAGGACACAGCACATTCCGACCACTAGATGGTACCCAAGAGAACAAAAAGAGTAAAAATTCAACTATACCTGGACATAACTAGGTAGGCAAAATGCAGGTAGCCTTCAGGTATTCAGGGCAGAAAAGGCATACATCTTAAGACAAGGTCAATGTAGGCATTTATTTTGCTTGACTGTGTATTTGTTACGAGGGCTTAATTTTTTCTTTTCTTTTTTTTTTTTTCAATGGAGACAGACTGTGTATGGGGGGTTAAGAGAGGCTACAAAAAGAAAAAAAGATCACTAAAAAATTAAGAAAATTACACAGAAGAGGTTATGTAGAAGGAGCATCAAAGATCTGTACTAGAGTCCTAATTCAACCACTAACTGTAAAATCTGTAAAATGAAGGAAGATAAATACATATACACATTTCACTGAAGTATTATGGGGACAAATATAAACTATTTTTGTCGTTATTATGAGCATGACTATTACTACTAATAAAACGAACTGAATAAGAATCAAGGTTAGGAAGCCAAAAAAAAAAAAAAAAAAAAAAAGAAAAGAAAATCAAAACAGGTAGGCCTGAAGAAAACAGAGAAAGCTGAATAGCTTTGAAAACTATATGTTGAATTTATTATATACCTAAAAGGAAAAGTAAAATGTATATAAGATTCAGTTTTCTGCACAATTCTCTTCTTCTGTTTTATTTTATTTACAGAAAAGCTAATTTATTTAGTGTTTGTTAAGGTCAGAATAAAAAGACATTTAAAAAATATCCTCTCCACCTTAAGCACATCTATCCTGAAAAACTCAGCTACCCCAGTAACTACCAACAATCAAATTTTTCAGTCAAATTATAAGATAGGGCAACAAGGCTGATCCTTATTGGTCTTTTATGTTTTAGTCATCTACTTGCATTTATAAAGGGTCAGGACTTGGGAGAAATTTCTTAAGCCTTGCTTGTCTTTCCTTTTTAAAGAATTTTAAGAGTTGTCATGAAGAGTTAACTTGGGTCCAAGTGATGGGGAGAAGCTATAAAGGAGCTAAATATAAAGAATTACCTAATAATTACAACTGATACCCTTCACAGGAGGTGTTTTAAGTAGCAACAACACAGACATTTACAGGGAATCTTACAGAAGGAATTTATGCCTCAGGTAGGAGCTGGTCTAAGTGATTTCTTAAGACTCTTTGAACTTTGAGGAGGAATAAGTAAAATACTAAAGGTTGTTTCTTAAAACAAAATTTAAAACTATTTTTAAATTTAAGCTGTATGCCATTGGCTTAAAGACTTCTAGCAACTTCTAGACAAAAGACTAAACAGCCAATCTAATGCCTCAAAAGAGACAAAGAAACTATCAGCTAAATAGGTCATGTGGTGATATCACAAACATCACATTCCAAGTAAGTGTCTTCATACTCCCCGGTCCTGAGAAGCTCACAGTCATTGTCAGTCCAAACTTAAAAAAACAAACAAAAAAAAAAAAACAACAACAAAATTCCCAACAAAAACAAAAACAAAATACAAAATATAGCTCAGAAAGCTAGTGAGATTATTCATTAAGATCATATGGGCTCCCAGAAACCTCCCCCAATTCTCACAGTGACTAATCATCCTAAAGGCAGAATCTGCTTTTTAATCATTTTTTCAGATCCTTAAACATGTTTATTCCAACATCTCTTCAATCCTTAGAGCCAGCATCTTTTGAAAGCAGACCTATTCTTGGGAGTGCTATGTAATACAACAGTAGTCTGCACTACAAAGGAAGAAATGCATATGGGTCACCATACATGCATCTTATGTATACAAGAGGCAATTATAGAAAGAGCATTAAAAACCTATACTGGACTCCTAAGTCAACTACTAACTTGTATGACTTTGGAAAATTTACTTCCTGTCTCTGAGCCTTGGGATCTCATCTGTAAAATGAGGAAAAAAATATATATGTACATTACATGTTTTACAGAAGTTTTATGAGGACAAATGTAAACTATTCTTTTGTTATTGTTATTATGAGGATGACTAATATTACTGCAAGAGATGAATTGAAGAATGAGAATAAGGGTCAGGAAGCAAAAGAATGAAAATCAAAAGTATGGACAAGAGAAGCAAAGAAAATGCTTATCATTTTTATTTTAAACATAAAAATTAACAAATTTTTCCAAAATGTGAATGAATATGCAAATTTGAGAGACAAAATAAGAAAGGAGGGTGAAAGGGTCTACATTACAAATTGTATTTTGCAACATCAAGTGGAACCTGGGGTCTTTGAAGTCACCCACATGCTCTCCAAATGACCAGACTATTAAAGGGCCACAGGTCAATCCCAAACCTGCTTGATGACTCTTACAGATAACTATGAGGAAATTGCAGGGAGGTGATGAGGAACTGCCTGAGCAGCAAATGCTCTTGCCATAAACCCAGCTTGGTAACTCAGAAGATAGTTCCCTGCAAGAGCACATGCTGCACCCACTTACACTACTGACTTACTGTTCTTCCTGCTGTTTGGGTGGCAGTCACATTAGTCAGTTTCATGTTTAGAGCTGCTTAGTTTCACTTCCTGCTTGGCATGCGAAGCACCAGAAGGTTGGTAAATGAAACAACAACAGACACACATCCTCCTAAGAGTTGTTTTCATTCACTACAATAAAGTTTATAGAGGTTGAAAATCTGCTGCCATGTTTTATTTTTAAGACAAATCACAGCATCCCAATAAGTTAAGTTGGAAAGGCCCCAGTAGAACAATTAATTCGAATGCCTTACATTCTAGATAGAAGAAACTTGGTATTAGAGACATACAGAGACTGAGGAAACACAATAAGATAGTGGAAGAACTGGGTCTGGAATCAAAGTCTCTTCACTATTCTAAGGTTCAACTGCTGGAGTTGTCCCCTTTTTGTGGTTGTCTGTCCTTATATTTTTTTGCCAATAAAAACATCACATTTCTGATGGATAGGTACTTTGGGCATAATGGCATTTCCTAATGAACAGTCATGGCTACAGTCACCTATTTATTTTAATTTTTCTCATCTTATATCCAGAAACATTTTAGTTCCTTTAGTATGTATGGAAGGGGAGGAGGGGAAGGCGGGGAAGGAAGATGCCTTGTGGCAAGAGTTCCATAATTGGAATCAGGATATGTAAGTCTGAACCTGGTTCTGACTCTTACTATGTGACAATAGGACTTCCTTTCCATATCTGTAAAGTGGGGGAATAATACTTACATTATTGATCTCATAGGACTATTTGGAGAAAAGTCTTCTATAAACTTAAATTTTTTTATTTTTTGTTCAGGCAACTGGGGTTAAGTGACTTGCCCAGGGTCACACAGCTAGAAAGTGTTAAGTGTTTGAGCCCAGATTTGAACTCAGGTCCTCCTGACTTCAAGGCTGGTGCTCTATCCACTGTGCCATCTAGATGCCCCTTCTTCTATAAACTTTAACAAGCTCTCAACAGTTGTCATTATAAATTCTTGTTGAGAACAGCACATATTGTGAATTTCTTGAGGGCAGGGATTGCCTTTTTTGCAACCCCTGCTTAGCACAGTGCCTGCTATATAACAGGCAATTAATATATGTTTATGGGTTGGGTGCTTGTTTGATTAAAATTATATCTTTATAGTTTCTGTGAGATATATGGAGCCATATGCAAACTATAAAATATAACATAAATGCCATCAACAGTAACTCATTCTCATTACCACTAGCAATGCTCAAAGCACCCATCACAAAGCAAGTACTGAATGAATTTCTAATTTCTTTACAGCTTTCATCCATGGGGTGATTTCTAGTTTAAACCCAATAACCTCTTCCTTTCATCAAAGAACAGAGTGAACCTAAATCTTCCACAGGGGAATTTAAAAAAGATAAACTCAAGAGGCTGTTAAGGAAAAAGGAAGATGCTTACATCTGTACAGATGGCTCCACACTGGAAGAAAAGCCAAGTACAAGGCGACATCCCCCACTGTGGGGTAGGACTTGAAAATCGAGATAACAGCAATCTGGATGAACATGAAGAACATAGGATGATCCCTAAGATAAAGGGAAGAAACCAAGAAGATAAATTAGGATCTAATGTAAGTAGAAACCCAAGTAACCAATCCTGAGGACCCTCACAACTTCACCATAGACTTTTGACAGCAGAATGTTCAGTGCATGACCCCAAGGCCAATAGTCCAAACATATTGTATGAGGTGAACCACAGAGCATTCATACACACCAAACACTATGAAGGAGACATTCCAGGAATGTTACCAGGTTAGATGTATCTAGGGAAGAGTGGTAAATACAACCCTTTTAAACAACCATAGAAACCTGAACAGTCACCACAGACAATGATTCTAAACTTACCTTGTTACTTAGGAAGCAGATGGGAAATTAAATGGAATTAACCTTTTTTTTTTTTTTTTTTTTTAACTGCTGGCCATAAATGGTCATCCGTGAAGATACCCTTGCTGAGCACATGGATTCAAAGCTTATAAAAGTCAACTCCTTTCCTTACAGCAGTAAACAGGACAAGAGGAACCCTCAGTTCCAGCAGGACAGAGTATCCCCATTCAACTATGACTTCCTTAAGCACAGGGACTACCTCTTGCCTTTCTTTGTATGGACATAATAGGCATTTACCAAATGCTAGCAGACTGATATTTACTACCTGTGTGACTTTGACAGATTACGTACCCTGTTGAACCTCATCTGGTTCCTAAAACTTACATCATAGGGTGACTATATGGAAATCTTACACTATAGAAATGTGAGTTGTTATTAGCAGATAATTGTGAGCTATTTTTCTAAAAAGGGTTCTAAATCATATGAAACTCTGAAGTTCTTTAAAAGGCAGTAACCACATTTCATCACCCCAGCACCACCATCAGATGATGCAAACAGATTAATCTGTGGTGCTGCCCAAAGTAGTGAGTGAAGGCACTGAGTAGGAACCTTTTTCTCAAGGTCCTTTCTCTGTTCCACCCTGGGGAAAATCACTGTCTTTGACTGATTTCCCTTTTTTAATTAAGGATAGCACTACTGGCAACCTGTCTCATAAGGGTATTCTGTAGGACATAATGAATCCTTGTGAGTAAAGTGATAAAAAGTAGGTCAAACTGGGAGCTCATTCAGTGGGTCTTAACCCATCTGGGGACAAAAGAACAACAATACATATCAGCTTTTCTCTGAAACTCAACTGACCCAACAGTAGAATTACTATATAAGTAAGCACAGATTCACAGTCTGTGAGGAATAATATGTGGGAAATAGTAAATGGTTTCAGAAATACAAAACCAACAGAGAATATGTACTATAGATTGCTACTTTAGACAACTGGCACCTTCATCAGCTGAAGCATTACTAGAAAAAGGCCAGTGAAAATGTGGTGACAAATTAACAATTCATAGCCTCAGAAAATGTTTTGAACCTTTGAATGAGCCTACTAGAAAGAATTCCACTGACAGAAATAAAATGCTACTAGACATGCCACAAATTAATCTGGAAACAAGATGCAGGAGGGAATGGAAGAAAATGTGAGAAAAATGTGGTATGCCACCTGGAGCAATCAGATGGACTATTCTTTTAAGCAAACCAGAAAGCTTAGATAGAAGTCTCAGTATAAGGAAGTAAAGATTCTGGGAGAAGCCAGATGATTCTAAGTGACCTCTGGGACCCTAATGATGAGAAAATGTCACATGATTACTGTGACAGCACCTCACCAGGAGCAATTTTTTTTTTTTTTTGCTGAGGCAATTGGGATTAAATGATTTGCCCAGGGTCACACAGCTAGGAATGTTAAGTGTCTGAGGCCACATTTGAACTCAGGTCCTCCTGACTTCAGGGCTGGTGCTCTATCCACTGCGCCACCTAGCTGCCCCTTAGGAGCAATTTTTATAAGTATTCACACAGCAGAGAGGAAAGCACACAGACTATCAACCCCCTGCCACCCACCCAATTCTCTGAAAAATTCCCTCAATCCCACTTGGCTCACAGCCAAGCAGATCTGACTTCATCAAGAGCTGAAGAGATGGAAAGCAGCCTGGACTCATTTCTTTCCTGAATGTGCTATGTGATAAATGAGGGATTTTCAGAGGCCTGGGCCAAAGGCACAGATATATAAAACACTAGCAAACAATTTCTCTAAATGGAAACCCACCCTCTGTGCTCAGCCAAATGACAATAGAACTCTGAATAGGAAGCCAGGTCTTGAGAGGACAGCCTTAATTCCTGCTGGATATATTAGGTGATTTAAAAGAAATTTTACTGTGCCTGTTTTCTTGTCTAGGTAGCAAGACTCTTGAATCTTCATAGCAAGTTACCATAATGTATTTTTAGCATATTTAAAGGGCTAGGTCCCAAAGGAAATCTCCTTAGGTAAAACACAATCTAGCAACAGATGCTACTTTTATTTGTAAATAACAGAAAAAGGAAGCTTTCTCCTCCTTAGGTTCATATGGAACCTTGGGGAACTTTTACATAAAGAAAAATGTGGCCTAAATCAGATGGAAAGATTTTTTTGGGCCACTATAACATTGCTTTCCATTGCCACAAGCCATGTCTATTATACAGTAACATGGCAAAATAAGCACAAAAATACTTTTGGCCAGAACAAAACTACAGATGGCAAGCTTTTCCACTAATGCTAAATCTTGTGAATTATACATGGCACCAAAATTCACATTCTTATGTGATTATCTTATGTGAAATGTATTCTTATCATAGTCATCTGATACTGGAAATACCAGCCTGAGTTAGGGCAATGGCATAGACATCATGGTGAACATCACAAAAGAAGCTCTTTTAGGTTACTCAGGTGGGAACTTAGAGAAAGAGAGTTGTTGGAAAATGTATGTTTCAAAAAGTCATTTCCTTCATCCATCTGGCTTATTCTAGTTATAGATTATCTATCATTGTATTAAATAAATGTTGTTTTGCACATGCTTAAAAGGAAAGGTAGAATAATAGAAAGACTCTGAACTGAGAGTTTGGAGACCTGAGAGTTTTGAGTCTTGGCTCTGCCACTTAAAGATTATATTATAGAAGTCAAATACTTGTATGTATCATTTAACCCCTCTGAGAAGTGTCACTTCTCTGACCTTTCCTTAAACAAAAATGGGAATAATTACCTATTTTACAGTATGGGTGAAGGGAAATCACTCTGTAAAACTTAAAAGCTCTATAGAAATGGGAGTTATTATTTTTGTTATCAAAAGAAGTGTTTAATAAATTATCAGACTTGGCATATTTATTTTTCTAATGCTATTAGCAAAGAAAATGCCCTATTAGCATTCTATTAGCAAAAAATCTATTATCAAAGAAAAAGGCTAAGTTTATAGGAACTTAACTATGGGACCACTGTTCAGTCTATTATCAAACTTGCAGTGTCAGAACAGTAGAGAAACCCCAACATTTGTGTGGACAAAGGGCAATTATCCAAAACCACTTACTTCAACTTCACCGCTAAGGGGATGGTGTAGAAGAAGACATTGATCTGAAACACGCAGACAAAGAAGAGGCTGAAGTGTTCAAACATTTCTGCAAAGAAGTACCAGAAGAGACCGATGTTTGGAGTGAGGTCAGGAACGGAAAGTCTATAATTTTTAAAAGATAGACATTATTCGTGTGTTTATATATGTATGCAGAGATAATCAGTTATAGCTTGTTTTCCCATAGAATTTGAGCATCATGTAAGAACTTCATTCAATGCCATAATCAATCACTATTTCAAAGGACTAATATTCAAACATGCTACTCA
>JAJPUD010016425.1:0-34122 GCA_023553655.1 Myrmecobius fasciatus
TTTTTTTTTTTTTAAAGATTATACTTTTCTTAGAGAAAACAGAACTTCTTCTGAACGTCCCCATTTTGACTGAGAATATCACATTTCTCCCAATCCCCAGGCTTTCCCACCTTGGAGCTGCATTCTTCCTTTCTGACTCTGATCAGCCCCACGTATCCATTCATTTCTCTTAGAGTTTTTTGTAACAAAAAAAGATGATGATATATTGTGTTTTTTATGGATTGTGAATTGGGCAAGAAAGAAATGTCTTGTCTAAAAGTATCCACACACCATCTTCAGGAACTTTGATTACTTCAGAGTAGGAAAACCATCCTTTTTAAAGCAATCTCAAAGGTAAAGACAAAGCTACCATCTTTTATGGCAAATAAGCTTTAGGCCTTACTCTGAGCAAAGAAGACTTAAATTATTTTGTGAAGGTATAGACTTGAATGACCAAGACACAGTTTATAGAGTATTGCCTTAAGGACATTATCACCAAATCTAGGATTAACAGGCATTAATGTCCCTGCACTCTCAAATTAAGGTCAAGAATTTAAATTTTGGAAGTGGCTCCTGATTTTCATTGATATTGATTCAATTTTTCTGGCTAATTTTAAAATGCTAATGATGGTAGAAAAGTAGCATAGCTTAGTGAATAAAAGGCAGGCATCGGAGTCAGAAAGACTTCAAGTCTTGACTTTGACATACATATTAGTTATGTGACCTTAGACAAGTCACTTGAATATTTAATGCCCCCATGTCATTCCCTAAGGCTCTAAGGAGTTTCCAGTCTTCCTGAGTGGATCACTTTACTTCTGTCTGAAACAGTTTTATCACTTGTAAAATGAGTATTATTAAAGTACCTATTTCCCAGGATTGTTGTGAAAACTAAATTAGATATTTATATAAAGTCCTTAGCATAGTAGTTGGCATTGTGTAATAGGTATAAGATATAAACAAAATACATGTGCACACATAGTAAGTGCTACATAAATGTTGGCTATCATTGTTATTATTATTCATTTTTTCATACTGAAGAGTCAGAGAAAGTGCATCAGTCTCTCAAGTATTTTAGGTTGTCTAAAATTGTTTTAAATGAAATTTCTCTTTCTATCTCTTGCTGCTGGATTGGTAGCATGTAGAAATGCTGATGATTTATGGGGGTTTATTTTATAGCCTGCAACTTTGCTAAAATTGTTAATAATTTCAAGTAGTGTTTTAGTTGATTCTCTAGGGTTCTCTAAGCATACCATCATATCTAAAAAGAGTGATAGTTTTATTTCATCATTTTCTATTCTTATTCCTTCCATTTCTTTTTTCTTCTATCATTGCTATAGTTAATATTTCTAATACAATATAGAAAAATAGTGGTGATGATGGGCATCCTTGCTTTATCCTTGACTTCTTAGGATGGCTTTTAGCTTATCATCATTACAAATCATGCATGCTGGTGATTTTAGATAGATACTTATTATTTTAAGGTAAACTCCATTGATTCCTATTCCATCTAGTGTTTTTAATAGGGAATGGATATTGTACTTTGTCAAAAGCTTTTTCTGCTTCTACTGAGATAATTACATAGTTTCTGTTAGTTTTATTATTGATTTAGGCAATTTTACTCATTGTTTTCCTAATATTGAACTAGTTTTTAATTCCTAGTTATAGGGTATGATGCTTGTGATATATTGCTGTAATCTCCATGATAGTATCATCTTATGCATCATTATGCATCAATATTCAGTAGGGAAATTGGTTTGTAATGTTCTTTCTTTGTTTTTGCTCTTCTTGGTTTAAGTATCAGTACTGTATTTGTGTCATAAATGGAATTTGGTGTAGGACTCGCTTTTTGATTGTTTTTCCAACTAGTTTATGTAGTATTGGAATGAATTGTTCCTTAAATGTTTTATAGAATTCACTTGTGAATACATCTGGTCCTAGGGACTTTTTCTTAAGGAATTTATTGATAGTCTATTTAATTTCTTTTTCTAAGGTGTAATTATTTAAGTATTGTTTCCTCTTGAGAATTTCATTTTTAAAAAAATTTAAACTTCTTGGTTTCTCAGGATAACTTTTGTGACCTAATACAGAACTTGTGGTTTTAACTATTTTTCTCTGTTGTCCCAGGAGAAAATATTAGAATTTCAATCGTAAAATGAGAAATTATATTGAATTATTGAAATCTATTATAGAAATATTTTAAGGAGACATATTTTAGCCTAATGACAGGTGTGAAAACTACAATTTAGAAGGTTTATTTTTGTTATTCCTTAAAAAATATTTTTTTTAGGACTTAATATCAAAGATTGTCCATATACACTTCTACAAATTGGTAGGATCTGTGAAGAATGAATAATGGTGCTCTTCCTGCATTGTAAAAGACCAAATGGTCTAATCATTTTGCCTTCCGTTACTTCTCTGCAACTCCCATTGACAGTAGTGGGAATTATGTAACTTTAGGAGAGTCTAGTTTACCTTCAGGATTTTAAGACATGAGACCAATGTTCAACATTTATCACAACAACATAAAAGTTAGAACTTGAGTCCTTTCCTGTATTTCAGGTATATTTTTGGTAATTTATTAGCTAATTCTAAAATGTATAGCATGAGAATTCTGTCTGAACAACAAGTCAAGAGGTGCTTGAGAGTTTTGTATCAGGAATGTTATGTTGGTGTATGTACGTGTGTGTATGTGTGTGTGTGTATATGTATTATATATATGCGCATATACATATATATACACACGTACACATACACATTTGTAAGTTTGTAACATTGGAATCTTAAAATACCAGTTATCTACCACCCAGCAAATTAGTAGCCTTCAAATTGACCATATAAAAGGCAAAATATCTTTTCAAATTAATGCACTTATATAGTAAAACTTCATTAATTTGAACATTAATTTTGAAATTGTGATGTTTAATTTTGTGAAGTGATATTGAAAAAAAAATACCATGAGATTATTTATCATATTTTAAAAAAACCATTCTAAGTATAAGATAAAAATGATAAATATCTTTAGAAGTAAATCTTATCTGTTTCTAATCAGTGGTTCAGGATCTAAGTTCTAAGTACAAACACTCTGAGAACTAGGGAGTATCTATCTCTCTCTTGATAATCTTTATGGCTCAGCCACCACCCAGAACAAACCCTTGAGGACGTCAAAATTTGGTTCTTGTTTCTCTGAGGGCCCTGTTCCCCGAAGGCATTGGGGCTAACAGAACATTGAAGAAATAACAGCTGTTTTAAAGACAAGAAGAACACATAAAAGGCCATAGAAATTACTACTTTTTAGCAATCTTCATTCCCCTTCTAGGGTCTGGTACGATTCCCACAACTCATGACACTTAATGAAAAAGCTTGAGGAGCTTGGTAAGGGGCAAGTGCCTCTTCTCAGTCTTGCCCATTGCTGCTGATATTACCAGCATCATTGCAAAGGGCATTCCAACTTTCTGCTTAGGTCTCGTGTCATCACTTTTAGCAAGCCAGCTCCTATGTTCTTCATGATTACTGAACAGCATGGCAGCTTCCCCAGGAAGGCTACCTAGCCACTTAGCCCATTGCTACTAATGCACATATTCTATGAGCTTATTCCTATCTGAACAAGATCAGTAGTAGTTCCTGGCAACTTTTCAGAGCTCCCCACTATATAGCCACTAAATACCAGGTAGTAGCAAGAAAGGTGGCATTTCTATAAATTCATAACTGGTTAAACCTGGGGAATAAAACTGGAAGGCCATCTTTTTTTCAAACTCAGAAATCTGAGACCCTAATAGCCAATTTGTCCAGGGTCATTGATTATTCTACTGTATATGTTTGAAAATAACAAAACTTCTATTCTTTAAAATTATTTTGCTGTTAAGATTTTTCAGACTCACTGACTCAATGTCCCTTCAATTCCGAATCAGTTGATTTGCTGTCTATTTGCCCTCCCAGTGATGGTAATTTTTATTACTTGTGTATTTCCTTCTACTTATTTATCTGAGGATGTGGCCATTGCTGCCTACAAAGGAGAAAGTTTATATTAAGAGGCAATAAGCAAGTAGAGGCTGTCTCTGTGGAAGATTGGGGAATGTTTGGACGAGTTGTGACAAATCTGACACCCAGGGGCAGGTTATCCCAGTGATCATAAATCCTGAGAACAATTTGAGCAGAGATTTATGTTCCTCCCATAGCTTTCTAAGCCACCACTGCTGCAGGCTGGGTTTGTAAACAAGTCAAGACGTTACCACGTGAGGACAGACACTAAAAATCACAAGCAATTCTTTAGCACCAGAAAAGGCAACTTGATCACCAGCCCCTTTGGCAGCTGAACTGGTTTTGAGCAATTAGAAAATAGACCAAGGTGACCCAGGCAAAGGACAATTAAAACAGCTTGTGTTGGAAAAAATGTGTCGTCATATTTTAGTTTATTTCCTGAGGAGTTTATATATTGAGAAGACAGTAAGTTTCTAAAAGAGTATCACTTGATGTGGAGATCATTTCGGGGAATCCTCCCTCCTGCCTCCTCTGGGAAAAGATGCACATTTTGTTTTGTTCCTTGGTTTTGTGTGAGAGATCACTCCCTCCCTCTTACTGGGTGTCATTTTCCGTAAAAGAGCAAACTCACTCTTAAAATAAAATATGTGACGTATAATTGATATCATATTGCTTGCCTTTTCAGTGGGTGTGGGAGGGAAGGAGGGAAGAATATTTGGAACTCAAAATTTAAAAAAGAAAAGAATGTTAAAAATAAATAATTTTCCCTTAAAAACAACTTTAAAGTAAAAAGAAAATGTGTGAGCATATAATAGCAAGAAAAATATATTATATGGAAATAAACACCAACTTCTGATATTTTTGTTGTTGAGTTGTTTCAATCATGTCCAACTATCCAAGATCCCTTTTGGGATTTTCTTGGCAAAGATACTGGAGCAGTTTATCATTTCCTTCTCCAGTTGATTTTATAGATGAGTAAACCGAGGCAAACAAATAAGTTACTTGCCTAGGGTCACATGGCTACTAAGTGTCTTAGGCCATTCTTCAAAACCAGCACTCTATCCACTGTATTACCTAGCTACCCTCTGATATTTTCAGTTCATATTAAATTGTACTTTAGAGAAAAACAAAATAGAAAATTAATACTAAAGCTATATGGTAAAAATCATTTATGTCATCATATTCCTATAAATATTTTACATATGAAATCATATGTATATGACATGAAATTATATATTTAGTTATTGGGACTTAGAAATTATGTTTGATCATTTGTGGTATTTCACACTTTTCTAATACTACAGGAAAAATGTTCTGAAGAAGCTCTCAAGAATCAATGTTTGTCATTAATTCCAAACAGGGAGAGTTTGTTTTTGTTCCCTTTGGGTGAACTGGATTAACATCCAGGGCCTGGAAGAAAGTACATATATTTTAACCATACTTTTTAAGATTCACTTCAAAGCAGAAATGTAATATTCATTAAGGTTGTTATTTGATTATGATGTTAGCTCCTGTATTACTTTTGAGTTTACCTTGGACTGGATACTTGCAACTAAATAGGATGGTGAAAATTACTGGAAAACATTAACTTGTTATTGTAAGCTGATATCATGCTGAGTTTAATGGGAAGTAAAGTTTATAAATAGGCTTGCCTGCTCACTGGTTAAAAATCTGCTAAGTTTCAGAGATGGGTCTTGTGATATGGACCAGTTTTGCTTATATTCAAAGGCAATGTCTACCCTCATTGAAGCCTTTATTTTGAATATTACCATCATGAAGGAATTACCGGCTGCATATAGTTTTCACCAATTTATTTTTCAATTTGTTCTATGAATTGTGGTCTTTAGCTTTGAATAGAAGAGTTACATTCTCTTCCCATGGGAAACAGTGCATTTAAAAGTTGACCCAGAATAGTCCTTTTGTTTTGAGTATGTTTTAAAAATGAGCACCCCTGCATATTAGAAGTGTTTGCACAAGCTTGGATCTGTTTCAAAGAAGCATATTGTACCCCTGCGTGCCCATCCTTATCCTGAAAGTGTGCTAGCTACTTGAATTTTTATGATACACAATCAGATGCAAATCATTAACTCAGAGTTCACCCAGTAGGAAAGATCATGAGCAGTAACCCAGAAGGGATGAAAGAAAACTGACTCTCTTATGAAAAATTTAAACAGTCAGACAATGGAATAACAATAGTTTTTGGAAATCTGGCCAAAAAGCCAAATAAATCATCTCCTGCCTTTTTCAGGCATGGAGATCCAGCCTCAGTTTGCATTTTTTCAGTCTCCTTCCCACTTGTCATTTACAAAGTGTGTGTGTGTGTGTGTGTGTGTGTGTGTGTGTGTGTGTGTGTGTGTAAAGGACATGGGGTCTCGGTTACTTCAATCAATCTTTATTATTAGAGTTTTTTGAGCTATGAGGGACCTTGGAAATGGGTCATGTCTTTATTTAGCTCTTACGGTATATGAGTCCTTCGCTGCTCTAGGAATTGAGGAAGATCTATGGCAGCATAAAATATGCTCTTTGCCCTTGGGTATTATAGAGTTGAGTCAGGTCAACAAGCATTTATTAAGTCCCTATCATGTTCCAGGGACTGAGTTCCTTATCCTAACAATCTAGATATGCTGGTGCAGGATATATTCTAATCATAATAATCCTCCTATAGTCTATGTAGGTAAGACAAAACTTTTATATGTATATGTATATATATATATATATATATATGTATACACACACACAAGTAAAGCATATATAAACAACTAGAGGAAAATTAAGTATGAAACTGTAGCAGCTAGTATATATACATATACATATATATATGAAACAACTAGAGGAAAATTAAGTGTGAAACTGTAGCAGCTAGTCCATGGAAAGTAGCATAGTCAGAGAAGTCTTTATGAAGATTTGAACTAGATCTCAAAGGATGGGTAGGACTTATTATTATCATCTGCCATCTTCTCTTCCCCATTAAGAATCCTTCCAAGGATGAGAATTCTGTGTTCTGGGGTTATACTTGTATTTTGCCTAGTGATTTGCCAAGCACTTGACAAAACAACCCTGTAAGTTAGTTTAAGTATTAAACCCATTTTACACACTAGTAAACTAGGTTAAATACCACAGCCATAGAATAAGTAAGCCCTAGAGCTCAGTCTCAAGTGCAAGTTGTTTTGTTTTGTTTTTTAACATCAAAACTAGGACTTTTCCCACTATACCATGTTGCTTGATTAAATTATTTCATTAATCCTACTTCCCTTTGATTCATCTGTTTGGGCAAAAACAACCAAAAAAGAAAATGATTTACAGTTTGTTGGATTTGTTGTTTCATTAGTGTCATAAACAAGACAGATCTATAAGTCTTCTGTCACTTCAAATCTTAGAAAATTGTCTGGGGTCACTGAGAGGTTTAATAGTGTACCTCGAGTCACACAACCAGTATGTGTTAAAGACAGAACTTGGACCCTTCCTTACCATGCTAGTTTGTTGCCAAGTGATTTAAGCCAAATTTCTTTTATGATTCTTGTATATAGAGAAGATGCTGACCCACCATAGTAGAAGAAGGAAACTCCCTGCATCAGTGAAATCACAGGGTCAAGCCCTATCCTTACCCAATATTGATAGTCAACTTTTAATCATCTATGTTTTTGTTTGTTTGTTTTTTTTGTTGTTGTTGTTGAGGCAATTGAGGTTAAGTGACTTGCCCAGGGTCACACAGCTAGGACTTGTTAAGTGTCTGAGACCAGATTTGAACTCAGGTCCTCCTGACTTCAGGGCTGGTGCTCTATTCACTGCACCATCTAGCTGCCCCTAATCATCTATGTTAATAGAAGGTTGTGATATCATGAGTAAAGTCATGGTGATTATTATTATGAAAGCTTCTTTTAGTCAATTTTGGTTTTTTTTTAAGTTTTTTTCTCAATGAAACATCTTATTAGAACTAAAGGCAAATATTTAAACCTGTGTACTCTCTGGCAAAATTACTAACCAGGTATAATGGACAGATTTGGGGAAATGTTATCTCTAGAATAATAGGCATCCAATAAATATTTATTATTGAATTAAACAGAAAAGAGAAAGAGAAGCAGAAAGGCTTGAATACTAGACAATATATAATCTGTCTCCTTAATAAATGAGAACTAGCTATGGTTCTTTGGCCTTACAATTGTTACTATACTGGTAAACACAGAAATATTTGTTGAGTGGAAGAATAAGATGAAAAATAATCTATGAAATTGGAATGTTTCAAAGGAAATGCTTACAGTGAAGAGCAAGGCATCTTGGCAAATGTAAGTTCCTTCAGCAGAAAAAACTTATAAGTCATTATTAGTCGCTGCTTTCCTGTTGGTGTTTGATTATTAGAAAGTCCTGGAGACACCAGACTTGGGGATTTCACAGGTGAAAGATTGTTCAATTTTGTTTCATCCCTTCCTTCAGGGCAAGATACCATCTTCAGCCCTCAGGAAGGGGTGTGCCAGCAGCATTCATGTGGAAAGTCTTAATGGAAGAAGTGACTTTGTGAGGAAGTGTTTGAAATAGCACATGGTATTAACTTGGCAGACAAGAAGAGAAACTTTTCCAGATTTAAAGGGCAGCATGTGAGGGTGTCCAAAAGGAAAGAGGAGAAGTTAGTTGGAAACAGAGGGATGACCTGCACAGGAGGTTAAGTGGTATGACATAGAAACAAATAGGAAATGAGGGTAAAGTGATAGGAAGGAAGGAGGAAAAGAAAGGGAAGAAAGGAAAGGAAAGGAAAAAAAGGAAAGGTAAGAAGGGGAAAGAAGAAAGAAAGAAAAGGAAAGGAGGAGAGAGAAGGAAGAAGGAAAAGAAAGGAGGAAAGAGAAGGAAGAAAGGAAAGGAAAGCAAAGAAAGAAGGAGCAAGAAGAAGGAGGAAAGGAAGGAAAGGAAAGGAGGAAGGGAAGAATGAATGAAAGAAAGTAAAAGAAGGGAGAGAAGGAACAAAGGAAGGAAAAGAAAGAAATAGAACAAAAAGGAAAGGGAAAAGGAGGGAAGGGACGAGAAAAGAAAAGAAGGAGTAGGGAAGAGAAAAGAGGAAAGAAAGGGAAGCAAGGAAGAATGATGATAAAGGAAAGAAGGAAGGAAAGGAGAGAGAAAAGGGAAAAAAGGAAGAAAGAAGAAAAGAAAAAGGAAGGGAAGAAAGGATGGATGATAATAAGGAAAGAAAGAAACTGAAAGAAAGGAAATCAGGGAAGAAAGAAAGGAAGGAGAGAAGGAAGGAATGGAAGAAACAAGGAAGGAAAGCTGACTTTATTAATCATTTACTATGTATCAAGCATTGTGCTAAAGCTCTGGAAATATAAATATCAGCCAGGAAAATAATTCCTGGTCTCAAGTATTTTACATTTTCAAACATCTTATTAGAGCTAAAGATAAAAATTTTAATTGAGTGACTTGTCATTACACCTATCTTCCTATTCTTGTGCACTCTAAGGCAGAGTTGCTAACCAGATTCAATAGACAGGTTTTGGGGAACAGTATCTACAGGGTGACAGGTAATGTGATCATTCCCCTTGGGTACTATAGAATTAAGTTAACAAGCATTTATTAAATTCCTACTGTGTTTCAGATGCTGGATTAAGCATCCTTACAATATAGATGGAGCAGGGAAAAGTATTTTGGAGTGATGGTGTTTGGAGCAAGAAGATGATTGAGATGTCGGTATTAGGAATAGCTGTATTTAATTACTGTTCTCAGAAGAGTTGGAAATTGAGTGGTGAAGATTGGGAGTAGAAAGGGAAATATATGAAGCACAGCTTATTTTCATGGTGAATCTGAGACTGAATAAGTTGATGATGATGATAACATTTATTTAACATCTCTGTATACCAGTGCTAAATGCTTTAGTATTATTATCTCATCTGATCCTTAGAACAAGCCTGGCCAGTAGGTACTATTATTATCCGCATTTTACAGATGAGAAAACTGAAGGAAACAGAGGTTATGTGACTTATGCAGGATCTCACAGCTAAGTGTCTGAAGCTAAATTTTCACTCAGATCTTCCTAACTCCAGGCTCTATCCACCGGCTGCCTCTGATAAAACTTAAGGTTTTGCCTGATTGAGCCCAGTGTCATTGGGACAGGCCCTTTAGTTCCAGATGAAGATGGAAGCTGGCGAGGAGGTGACAAGATATGGAGATGTTCAGGAGGCAATTATAGTAATCCTTTTTTCCAAGTGTACAGCATATTTCTTAAGAATCCAAGAGAGCTTAATTAATATGAACTCTACATCTTTATAGTCTTCTTACCCTGGGAAGTAGAGGACAACTGTTTCTCCTCATTTTGCAGGTAAACTTGAATAGAGATCTAGACATTAGACCTGGAGGTGTCCATCAAACATAGCTCCCTCATTTTATGCATGAGGCAATAGGATGCTCATTTAGTGGACCCGGACCTCCCAGGGAGTGAGCATCAGAGTTAGAACTTGTAGCCAGGCCCTCTGACTCTAGAAGCCAGGATCTTTCCACTGCCCTCTGCCGCAGCCTGTGAAGCTGGTAGACATGTAAGATGCTTCAGGTTTTAAGAAGAAATGGTGGTGTCGGTGAGGACATTTTGAGTGGGTTTTGTTACAAATGGATGGGAAAACCATTGACTGAAAGAAAAGAAGCTTAAGTAAGTAAGGATGGGAAGCCAGAAATGTGGAGATGGAGGTTAACTGTGAACAAAGAAAAGGCAAAAACAAGAGGGAGGGAGAAAATGGAAAAGCAGCCTTTGATGGGA
The DNA here is from genome assembly GCA_023553655.1 of Myrmecobius fasciatus. Lineage (NCBI taxonomy): Eukaryota > Metazoa > Chordata > Mammalia > Dasyuromorphia > Myrmecobiidae > Myrmecobius > Myrmecobius fasciatus. The sequence goes on from JAJPUD010016425.1 coordinate 10,691, forward strand.
GTTTTCTTGCTGTTTCCTTGGGATATGTTCAGCTGACAGTCACAAAAATGCTTCTCTAATATATGAACTGGTATCTTTGTGTTCATTGTTATTATTCTGTCATTTTTAGTGATACCTGATTCTTCATGACTTTGGGGTTTTTCTTGGCAAAGATACTGGAGTGGTTTGCCATTTCCTTCTCCACTCATTTTACAGATGAGAAAACTGAGGCAAACAGGGTTAAGTAACTTGCCCAGCATCACACAACTTATAAGTGCCTGAGACAGATTTGAACTCAGGGACTTGAGTATTCCTGATTTTAAGCCCTGCACACCATCCACTGGGTTACCTAAGTGCCCCTAAAAATTAAATGAGTGAACTAATTAGGCCTAAAGATTATATCAACCTTGTTTAGTAAAAGGAACATGAGCAGAATGAGTTGGTACTTCCCCTACCACACTAATCCACAGCCATTTCTACAAAATTCTAGCCAATTAGCCTTCATTTCAATACCCTTTTTATTTAGAAAAAGGAAAGATTCTTCTTGTGGCCCATGAAGTGGATTTCTTGATATTTATCTAGTAAAGCCTTATAGTCTTTCATTATAGTGTTATTTGAAAGGTGTGTGTATTTTAATACTCTACAGATTCTTGGTCAAATAAACAAACCGAAAAGCAGCAGTTAGTCGACATATTGAAATTAATGGTGAGCCCTTAGAAGGGTAAATCATGTCTCGTTGGCAGGCTGAGTCCCTCTTATCGTGAAGAGGGAATTTACTTAGCACCCCTTGAGAGAGGGGGGAAGAGGGCAGTTTTGGGTGGTTTCCAGTAGAAATCTTACATCTCTGGAGAGCATCCATCATCGTATCATCAGCGTGCCATAAAGAGGGGGAGGAGAGGAGGAAACTTTTACCATCGAAAGAAAATGCTAGAATATCTCCTCACTAGGAAACCGCTTTTGGCTCCTTAAGCCATGGAGTAGGAACGTTTGGGAAAACATGGGGCTTTCCACTCTTTTGGAAATCATAAGCAATTGCTTGGGGCCAAACTATAGTCCTTAGCGTTCTGGATACATTTTCTTTATCTGCTATTAATGTGATATTGTTAAGTCAGGACTCCTTAGCCCAGTTGAGAGCTCGACTCTATCAGGGTATACAGTTATATCACTTCGCATTACTTAAACCTGTCCCTCTGAAGAAAACCTATTATTGCAAATCCTCCTGGAGGCTGGAAGAATGCCCTGCTTTCTTGACCCTGATAAAGAATTAGCATACCTGTGCTGCTAGAAGGCCCAGGTGAGTGCAGGAGAAACCCGAGATGATGTTTCTTATAATCCAAGCAGCAAAATCAGTCAGAATCAAGGAAGAGATAAACCAGGAAAAATAGAGGATCAGTCTCTCCTTGCTTTGAGCCTCTCTTGGGATTCTGGTGCCTTCTGACAGACAGTAAAAGAAATACTAGGCTAGGTATCAGATGACCAGAATTCTAGTCCCAGCACTACCACTAAATAGCTATGTGAATTGGAGTACATCCCTTAATTTTTCTGGGCTAAATTTTCCCATTTTTATAGTATACGGGTATTAGATTAGTTGACCACTGAGTTCCCTTTCAGCTCAAAAACTGTCATTCCGAGAACTATGTGGATGTCAGAGGATTCCTTTTCATTGATCCTACTTGGCTGAGCTATTGTCAGGCTATGTCAATCAGACTTTCTGAATTTAAATGTTGCCTGAATGTAAGTCCTACTTATTTCAGTTCCTTTACATATTAAATTTTGGGTCTGCAAGTGATCTTAAAGGTCCATACTCCTTAGTTTATAGCGAGGGAAACTGGAGCCTCAAGAATAACAAAAATAATAATAATAATAATTTATATTTATATAATTCTTGGAGGTTTACAAAGCACTTTCCCCATAATTACCCTGGAAGGTACCTGTTATTATCTCCGTATGAGGAAACTAAGGCCCAGCAAGTTTCAGTGATTTGTCCCCAGCCAGTTAGAATTAGAGAAACACTCAGATTAAATTACAGCTGAAGTCACAAAACTGGTATCCTAAGTATTAGCCTAGTATGTTTTGCACTATATATTTGGTTTTCTTGTTGTAGGTTCTCTGTTCACCAACATAGATTGTCCCCTTATATATTTCAGTAGCTAGTAAAAGCTCTTTGTGAGCTGTTAGGGTTAAAAAAAAAATCTTTTAAATCCATAGTCATTCTAATGAAATTGGTCTATAATTTTCTTTCTCTGCTTTTCCTCTTCCTGATTTAAGTAGCAGTATATATCAATAAAAAAATGAGATGCCAATAAATTTAACAAGTTAAATAAAATGGAAGAATACTTAGAAAAACAATCATCTTTTTTCTTCCTATTTTACTGTGCTATGGAAATGCAGGATTTATTTCTTAACTTCACAACTAAATAAGAAGCAAACAAGCAAATTAGTTCATTAAAAAGAGGGGTGGGGATTTAAATCATTAATCTGAAACCTACTGGTGATGAACCTCTCTGAACATGACAGGTTAGTCCCTAAGCTTTTGTCCTTTGGTTGCACCTACCAGAGCTTATGATCTTCTGGTAGAACCATTAAGAGCCCAAGATTCTTTCCAAACCACACTGAGGTAATGAAATTGGACTTCACTGACACTGGATGTCCTATTATGTAGTTGTCTTAAACTAAAAGATGAATCAGCTAATATCCACTGAATGCCGGCTACATGTCATATATAAGACATTGATGGAGACCACAAAGAGGCATAAGGCATTTGGAGGCATATTGACCTTGTCCCACTGTCAATATTAGTGGGACTTATATTGTTCCACTATCTCAGAACTTTACTACTTACTAAGCATGATTCCTTCCCCAGAAGTGTCAAACATACAGCCCAGAGGCCACATGTGGACCACAGTCCCCCTGGGTGTAGTCCAAACCAAATTAAAATGTTGTTCCTATCTGATTTTAATGTGTTAATGAAAAAAAAAAAAGAAATACATAAATACGTGTGGTTTTCTATTTTGCAGCCAGCAAGGATCCTTATGCACAGTTATAAAGCCCCCTGTTTTTATTTGAGTTTGACACCATTGTCTTATTACACTGTAGTTGGGATAGCAGCATGTACATAAAAAGACACTTAAGAATTCAAGGCAATAGATCATACATGTGCCAAATGAGTGACGCAGGCAAAAAATTCTATTGGAGTTCAGAGGCTGAGGCATTTATTATGGGGTGGGGTAGTTTGAGAACATTTCTGAGAGTAAGTCAGAGCTAAGAAGGGCATTAAAAGCTGAACAGGTGGTAGATTATAAGGGCTTAGAGAATAGGGACTTCACCTTTTCCAGTAACTACCATAATGCCTTATGCAAGATGTCATTTTGGAGATGTCGATAATGACTTTTCATTAAGTATCTGGGTCCAACTGTCCCAGAACATCACCTGCTCACAAGTGATGTTAAAATTTAGATGGTTCTGTATCCATGAAGATTTTCCTAGGCTCCCCATCCTCGTTCCTTCCCAACAAAGAATATGGCATTGTGCTTTAATGTGAAGAAACAGAATCCGAACCTCATAAGCTTCCTCTTTTCCTCATTTCTAAAGGCTTCCATTGCCTTTAGCATCATCTTTTAGCCTGTTCCCCTTTACTTTGGTCTTTAATGAAGAAATTTCCCTTTTCTTTTTTTGAAAGCCAGCCCCTCACCTCCTGTTTCTTCCAGGAACTTCCCCCCCTTTCCATTCTTCTTCTGACCCATCTTCAATCCCTTTTTACCCACTGACTCCTTCCCAGCTTCCTGCAAACATATTATCTCCCCTGTCCTCTAAAAACAAAAACTTCAGTTGACCTGGCTTCCTCTTGCAACTCTCCTCCCTTTCAGAGCCAAACTCCTTTAAAAAGCTGCTACACTCATGGCCTCCACTTCCTCACCTCCCACTCATTTCTCGACTCCTTGCATTTTGGTTTCTGTCCATCACTCAACTGAAACAACTCTCCTCAGAGTTACTGAGGACCTTTTAATTATGGAGTCCAGTGGCTTTTTCTCAGTATATTATCTTCATGAACTCTCTGCAGCTTTTGACTGTCTTAATCACTCCCTTCTCCAGGATTTTCTTTACTTCTTGTGTTTTTGTAATTGCTTTGTTTGCTGATTTTCCCCCCACCCCAACTCCTTCCTGACCACTCTTCAGTCCCCTTTGCTCAATCAGTTCTTGCCCTACTCCCTATGTGCTCTGTCCTGGGTCCTTTCCTTTTCTCTTAGGCTGAATGCAGATGATGCCCATATCTAAATATGGCAGTCTTTAACTCCTTCCTGACCGCCTCCATTTCTTCACCTCCAACTGCCTGCTGGGTATGTCTACCCAAATACAAACCAAACAGAACTCATTATCTCTGCCCCTAAATCAGTGTCTCCTCCTACCTTCCTTGTTTTGGGCAAGATCACAACCATCCTACTAATCTTTCAAGTTTAAAACTTGAGAGTCATTCTCATCTTTTCAATATCCCTCATTTCTCAAATCTAGTCACTTCTGATTTTATTTCTCTCCTGGTGGATAGCCACCATCCTAGGTCAGGTCCTTGACACCTTTCATATGAACTAATTTTTTTCTTTCCAAGAGTATTTTATTTTTCCAAATATTTATATATAAAGATTTTTTTTCCCTGAGGCAATTGAGGTTAAGTGACTTGCCTAGGGTCACACAGCTAGGAAATGTTAAGAGTCTGAGACCAGATTTGAACTCAGGTCTTCTTGACTTCAGGGCTGGTGCTCTATCCACTGCGCCACCTAGCTGCCCCATAAAGATAATTTTCAACATTGGAAGACTTTATGTTCCAAATTTTTTCCCTCCTTCCTTATCTCCCTTCTCCCCAAGACAGCAAGCAATCTGATATAGATTAAATATGTGCAATTCTTTTAAACACTTCTATATTTACCATGTTGTGCAAGAAAAATCAGACCAAAAAGGAAAAGACTATGAGAAAGAAACAACAAATAAAAAAGATGAAAATACTATGCTTCCATTCACATTCAGTCTCCATAGTTTTCTCTCTGGATGCAAATGGCATTTTCCATCCCAAGTCTATTGAAATTGTTTTGTGTCACCACATTGCTGAGAAGAGCTAAGTCTATAGTAATTGATCATCACATAATCTTGTTGTTACTATGTACAATGTTCTCCTGGTTCTGCTCATTTCACTTAGCATCAGTTCTTGTAAGTGTTTCCAGGCTTTGCTGAAACAAACCTACTCATCATTTCTTTTGAATGTATTCATATACCACAACTTATTCAGCCATTCCCCAGCTGATGAGCATCTACTCAATTTCTAGCTCCTTGCCACTACAGAAAGAGCTGCTGCAAATATTTTTGCACATTTTCCTTCTTTTATGATCTCCTTGAGATACAGTCCCAGCCGTGACACTGCCTGAATTATTTCAGCAACTTCTGCATTAGTCTCCCTACTTTGAGTCTCTCTAATTCATCATCTACCTCCTTATAAAACTCTTATCCCTAAAGTACAAGTCTGATAATATCACTCACTTGATCAAGAAGCATAAGAGGACTCTTTATTTATTGCTTTTCTAAGATAAAATACAAACTCATTTGTTTGCATTTAAATCCCTTTACCATTTTGTTCCCTCCTGTCTTTCCACACTGATTTTACTCCCCACCTCATTTATCCTTATGTGTTAGACAAACTGGACATGCTGTTTCTTACATAAAGGATTCTATCTGTCCCTTCTGTAGCTCTGAGCCTATGTCATCTTTATTTCCACCTTATGGAATTGTTAACTCCCTTCTACAGTCAGCTCAGATGTTATCTCCTACTTGCAGCCTTTCCTAACCACTTCAACCCCCAGGAAGGTGGTCTTCTTTCTTTTCCCTCCCCCCAAACGGGCTTTCCATTTATTTTGTCATCATTATTAATTAACTTACTTGTCTATTATTGACTTTATATTTACTTATCTCTGTACTTGTTGTAATAATGGCAAACAATTTATTTTTTCTTCCTGTATTATAGGCACTTTTAAAAATTAGGCATTATCTTTTGGCTTTTAGATCTTGAGAAATTTTTTTTTCTTTTGTGTACTTCACTTACCTTTGTAATAACAAACTAGAACTCAAAAAAAGTCCCCAAAAATTCTATCCTGGAGGGAAAAGGACCCACCTGTACAAAAATGTTTGTTGTAGCCCTTTTTGTAATGGCAAGAAACTGAAAACTGAATAATAGATGGCTATCAGTTGGGGAATGGCTGAATAAGTTATGGTATATTAATGTTATGGAATATTATTGTTCTATAAGAAATGATCAGGAGGATGATTTTTAGAGAGGCTTGGGGAGATTTATGTGAACTGATGCTGAGTGAAATAAGCAGAACCAGGAGATCATTGTATATAGCAACAAGATTATACAATGATTAGTTCTGATGGATGTAGTTCTTGTCAACAATGAGATGATTCAGGCCATTTCCAATAATCTTGTAATGAAGAGAGCCACCTACACCAGAGAGCGGTCCGTGGGAACTGAGTGCATATTACAAATAGCCTTTTTACTCTTTTTGTTGTTGTTTGCTTGCATTTTATTTTTTCTCATTTTTTTCTTTTTGATTTGATTTTTTTCTTGTGCAGGAAGATAATTATGTAAATATTTATGCATATATTGGATTTAACATATTTTTACCATGTTTAACATATATTGGATTATTTGCTATCTAGGGAAGGGAAAAGGAGAAGGGGAGAAAATTGGAACATAAGGATTTGCAAAGGTTAATGATGAAAAATTATCCATGCATATATTTTGAAAATTAAAAAGCTTTAATAAAAAAGTACCTTTAAAAAAATTCCATGCTTGTTTTTCAAAAAGAGAAGTATATCTATTATCGTAAAGGTCCCCAGGTCTTCATCCAGCAAAGTCCTAGCTTTTCAGGGACTTAAGATGCACCCTGCCATCTGCATCACCTAGTGTGACAGCCAGACCAATCCTAATTCCAGACGCTTCATTTCAAACTGTTTGGGGCAAGTCAAACTGTGTTCAAAAGACAAACTTTTACAACTACCATAAAACCTGGAAAATGCAAATTAACTGTAATAGCCTTAAATTTCTTTTGGCTTTGTTTTCAAAAGAGCTGACATTTTTGTGGCAATTGCAACAGTTCCCAGGAAACCTAACCCAGCAAATAGCTCTCTCCTCCTCTTCCTCTTTCTTTTCTTCCTCCTTCCTTCTTCTCTTCCTCTTCTAGGAGATGTCCTTTCTGATAATGACATTAACACTTCAGTTGACTATTGAAATTGACTTCTGGTAGGGTAAAAGGTTCAAAACCAAGACTTGCCTAAAATGAAACATTTAAAATATTTGTGCTGTGATTGTTTATTGGAAAAACACCCCTGTGTAGCCGTATTCTATTCTAGTAGTTAATGCATGGATTTTCTTGGCCTGACCTGAGATACAGCATAAGTGATAAAAATCCTTTTGATCAATAGATGATGGGATTTTTTTTTAAAGAAAAAAATCCCAGAATTATCACATAGGATCCACATAATGATTCTCGAAGTATCTTGAGAGAACAACCTACTGGGTGGCAGGCATAGTCTTGGTGATGGGGACACAAAAAACAAAGAATAAAACAATTCTTGCCACCAAAAAGCTTCTGTTCTAAGAGTTAGGAATTTTCACAATGTATCTTGATGGGATTAATTGTTTATCTTTACCAGTTCAAAGATGTTTTGGATGGAGAAATCCACAAATGATCCTTCTATTCTGTAATGAGGGATTGTTTATTAATAAAACACAAATTATCCCTTTACTAATAAGTCTTACCCAAAAGGAGCTATTGCCCTTTCTTCTTTCTAGCCACTTTAATGATAATAGCTAATAATGGCATTTTTACAGCACTTTACATATATCAACTCATTTGATGCTCACAAAAACTCTGGGAAATAGGGGTTATTATTATCCCCATTTTATAGATGAGAAAATTGAGATAGATTAAGTGACTTAATAAGATTCAATACATAAAAATTCAGTTTTATGTAACTTTTTAGGACTTCAGCTATACAATAAAGGGAAGAACACTTGTACTTTTGAAAACATATGACAAATTCAAGCATCACATTTGAGCAAACAATTTCCTTCTCTCTCTTTTTATTTGCACATATAAATGTTGAAAAATAGTGTGATACCATGGGGAAAGAACTAGATTTTGAATCAAAGGATCCAGGTTCAAATCATGCCTCTTCTGTATGACCTTGGACTAGTCCCTAACACTACTGGGTTTCCTCTTCTGAAAAATTAGGAGGTTAGATTAGGTCCTTCTGAACTTAAAACATATGTCCCTGTAATCTGTGCTAGTGGGTGGAATACCCTAAGATTTTTCAAGTATTCATAGATATATAGATATGAATAAAACCCCATTCAAATTTCCCAAAAGTCTTAGTGTAATTTTAAAATTATTAAAATAATAGATAGATAGAGTATTGTTGTTAAGTCATTTCTGACTCTTGGTGAACCCATTTGGAGTTTTCTTCTCAAAGATACTAGAGAGGTTGGTCATTTCCTTCTCCAGCTCATTTTACAGATGAGGAAACTGAAGCAGACTGGATTAAGTGATTTGCCTAGGGTCACACAGATAGTAAGTGTCCAAGGCCAGATGTGAATCTTTTTGACTCCAGGTCTGGCTGAGGGGCAGGGGAGAGAGAAGATACATAGATCATAGTTAGATAGATAATAGAAAATTGATAGATGAATGGATGGAAAGATGGATAGATAGATGATAGATAGTTAAATTTTATATAGATAGTAGATGGGTAGATGATAGTAGATAGAAGGATTTGATGGATAAGCATATAGATGGTTAAGTTTTATTTATATATTGTGAATGTATGTGTGTTGTACAATACAATCACAAGAGGCATGTTACATGTTAAGAATGACTGACAGGATTTTAGAGTAGTAAGTCACTGTGGTACCTTTAACCTCAATCCAAAAAGATTCTTCATTGCAACAAATTCTGCAAGTGGTCACTCTGCTTGGAAGACTTCCAATGAGAGAAAACCAGTCACCTCTTTGAATAGCCCCTTGTACTTTTGGATGGGAAATCCTAATTGTAGGGAAGTTTTTCTTCTTATCAAGACTAAATTAGTCCTTTTTTCCCCCTTTTTCCCCTCTTGCTCCTGATTCTTCTCTCCAAGGTCAAACAGAACCAGTCTAATCTCTTCCTCCCCACATCCCTTCAAATGCTCAAGACAGCCTTTCCTTTCCTTCTTCTCTCTTCCTTTTTCTCCATGCTGAACAAACATTAGTTTGTTCTTATATGTTCTTATATATAGTTAGTCCTTATATGATGTCTGCTTCAGAAGAGTTGATTAAACAACTCTGTGACAATCTGATTGTAACTCAAGAGCTAGAACCATCTCTTTTTTTTTTTTTTCTTTTTGCTGAGGCAGTTGAGGTTAAGTGACTTGGCCAGGGTCACACAGCTAGGGAATATTAAGTGTCTGAGACCAGATTTGAACTCAGGTCCTCCTGACTTCAGGACTGGTGCTCTATCCACTGAGTCACCTAGCTGCCCCGCTAGAACCATCTCTTGAAAGATAAACAAGAGCTGATCTTTTGTTAGAAGGAGGCAGGAGAACACTAAGTAAATACAGGGCATATGAGGAGAAGAAGAGAAGGACCAGATATAGTGATATAGAGATAAAAGGTTTTTATACACACACACACACACACACACACACACACCCCTAATGCTATAGGGTTGAACTGATCTATATAGGTGCTCAATCAGCCTTTGCCCAGGAAACAGGACAAATGATTCAGTGTTGGGTTTACTCCCCAATCCTTTCTGTCTTGTGGAGAGCAACTGAATTTTTTTAATTAAAAAAATACCCAAAAAAGTGGGGATTCCCTACTTTCTATAGTATATATGTTCCTAAAAAAACCTGAATATCCATAAAAAAAATTGTATTTTAAAAACACTAGAAAAAAAACTAGTTTTTGTAGTGGTATTAAATTATTCTCTAATTTCTCTGATTTTTTTTCACCACACTGTATTTTTCTTAATAGTGGCTAAACAACTAAAGGAGTCAGTGTGAAAAGAACCCTTGAATCCCTGTTAGAAAGCCTGGGTCAGAGGCTTACTCTGCTACTTACAATTGGGTGTTTTTCCATATCTATATGAAGCCAAACCTGGATTCAGGAAGACCTGTTTTCAAGTTCTGCGTTAGATATTTAGCTGTGTAAATCAAGACAAGCCATTTAACCTCTGTCTACCTCAGTTTTCTAATCTGCATAACAATAGCATTTCCCTCCCAGGGATGTTGCGAGGATCCAATGAGGAAATATGTGAAGTGCTTTGCAAACCTTTAAATACTACATAAATACTAGAGATGATGATGATGATGATGATGATGATGATGATGATGATGATTAGTGGTATCTTCTCAGAGCATCAGTTTCTTTGCCTGTAAAATATAGGGGTTGGACCAAATAATCTTTGAAATTCCTTCCAGTTCTTAATTGCTTGGTTTAATATGTTCTAAAATAGATTATTTGCTACTTTTCTAGCCTTCTTTAACTGGTAGGTTTTGAGAAGGTCCCAGCATTCACTTCTGATTGAGACACCAGTTTTCCAGAGTTAAGAACCCAAGAAGTCCAAAAGAACAGAATGGATTTTCCTCTCTTGCTCGAGTTCTAAGATTTTTCTTCTATGTCTTCCTCCCAAACTATATGTAGTCATTTTCTCCCTTCATGTGTGCTGTTCTGCTTGAAACCAGTCAGGATGTAATAAACCTTCCCACTCTAACACTGTGATTCTATGAGAATAATAATAATCATAGTGATAATACTTGTTATAGACTAAACTTCACAAAGGGCTTGATGTATATTATCTCCTGCTCATCACAACACTCCTGAGGATTCATTGATGTTATTACTAACCTTTTTTGTTATTTTTCAGTTATTCAGTATTGTTTGATTCTTGGTGACCCTGTGGACAACCATGTACCCATGGGGTTTTCTTGGCAAAGGTACCAGAGTAATTTGCCAGTGTTGCCAGTAATTTCTCCAGTGGATTAAGGCAAAGAATAGTCAATTGATTTTCCCAGTGTCACAAAATAGTGAGCATCTGAGGGAATATTTGAACTTAGGTCTACCTGAGTGCTCTATCCACTGAGCCACCTAGCTGCCTCCAGGGCAAAGAGTGGTAAGTGATTATTCTTTTGTGACCAAACTGGGGCCCAGAGATTGATTTACTCATATCCCTATAGCTATTGAGTGCCTGAAGTGGGATTTGAACTTCCTGACTATAAGGGCATTTACCATGCTATTTTACTTTAACCAATTCCTGCCAGCGGCAAAACAGACCAAGTAGGACTTGATTGGATCTTGCCTAAAACAAGTATAGGGAGCTTGCTCTCACCCTTAAGTGGGTCAGGGTTTGGAAAGAAACCTCTTGAAATGCTTCCTGGTGTGTACACTGGCTTAGAGTTGAACTGGCCCATACAGGTGATATACACCTAGTTTCTCTGCTAGGGAAAAATGATCTAGAAACTTTTCCCTAGCTAGAGATATGTTAGGTAAATGCATTCTGCACACTGTGAATCCAATGGGGCTGAGATAGTGACACAGGTTAATCAGTGAAGAAGCATCCCCTATTTTTGCTCCATTCAGAGCTGTGCAGCCAGTCATTCAATAGATTTTGTTAACCATCTCACTTTTAAATCTTAGCCCTGACACCCATTACCTTTTGTGATTTTGTACAACTTGATTATTTTCTCTGGAGGTCAGTTTCTTCAACTGTTAAATGGGACATTTAACTGTTAAATGTTAAATCTAGACAACCTTAGATGGCTCCCTTCCAGTTCCACATCTATGAATTAATAGTATTTTCATCACTGACACAAGAGAAGGAAAAAACATAGTTCTTGTCTTCAGGGAGCTTACGGTTTCATTGGGGAGAAAGGACTAACTATAAACGGGAATATAATTAAAAACTAAACTGTGTGGTACTAATTGTAAATGCAACAGGAGTTCAGAGACCTCTTCTCCTTCTTTCTCACTCCCACACATACACACAAACACAATTAGCCTTTGAAATAATCTTTGCGACATCCGTTTCCCAGAAGTTATATGATTAGGCATATTTCTGTGAATTAGCAAGTCTAGATTCCCCTCCTCCCCACCCAGTCTGACCCAGAGCCATAAAATAGCTTCTGCCTGCCTGCCTTTAGCTCTGTTTGTATGAATTGAGTCGACAGTATAAATATTCACATTCCCAACTGCAGGCTGAAACAATGTTTGGCCTGTTCAGCCCAGTGACTTGAAAAAAAAGGGACCTGACATCACTCTATACTGTACATTACCGGCATAGATCATTTATTTAACTCCCTGAAAAAATACAGATGTTTTACCAGCCGAAATAAAATCCTATATAAACACTGAGCTTGGAAAAAGGTGGCACTGACTAAGCCCTGGGGGAGAAGGGGTGGCCAGCAGAGGGGAAAGGGTTTGAAGTGACAGGAGAAGGGGATAAAATGGGGTTTTTTTGCAAAATGGCAGATGCAGAAATTTTATACTTAGCAGAATATGAGAGGGTTGACTGGTTCAACCACAATCTAATGCTTTTAAAGAATTAATCGAATTTGTTTCTAAGAAAACCCAGTCTCCGAAGCAGGCAGGTCCGGATGGACATTCGTGCGAGAAAAGGCCACAGATGCTTTGCCAATCTATAAAGCTTAGCATTATTAATGAATGTAAGAAGCATTATCCCCCAGAAGAGGTTTTCTCTCCTGCGCTTCCCCATTTATTTCTAATCTTCAAAATGAAAACCAGTTTTCTCGTTGAAGTTGCTCTCTTGCTTGGCCAGCTTAGCTCATGCCTTATTATTGCTGGATGCTGCTGTGCCTCTGGAACGCTGATGCTGCTGTTGATTTTATAGAGGATAAAATTGCCTGGAAGCTACAGTTGGTGAAGAGGAAAACCCATTTCAGCCTTGCGTTCCCAAACAGCCATAGATCATCTTGATCTTGTCCAATACAAGCCTCTATTTTAGTCCAACAGTATAAACCAGGCATATTTTACTTGGGCAGTGTGAGCTTTTTCAGGGATTGCCACCTCATGATCTCTTCTTAGCTCTGATGCATTTATTCTGGAGGTATTAAATATGTTTTATAAGGTTATTACTCAGATTCAATCATGGCCAGAGGACCCCCTCCCCTGCCCTGAGGTCTCTAAGAATATCTGGGACCAACCTTAAGCTGCTCTTCAAACTAGAATTGGGAATAAATGTTTCTAGTTTCTCCTGGTTTTTCTGAAGCTCCTCAAGTTTGTGTTTTGTTTTCCAAAGCTCATATTCTAATGTTTTAGATTTGAGGAAGGGGTTACAGGTCATTCTTCCCCATCCCAGATACCCTTTCTACTCTTCCTTTTCATTATCTTTATTGTCCAGTTGCTTAAAATCCTAACTCAGTATTCTTTGCTTCCAAGTTTTAGAGATGGAAGGCACTTTAGAGATTGCCTAGTCTCATCCCATTATTTTAGCCATGAGGAAATGGGTTAATTGAATTTTCTAATACACATATAGTATACCTCATTACTCCGGGTTCCTAGGATCTAACATGGTTTTTGATACATAATAATAGATGCTTAATAAATTCTTGTTGATTGGCTTACTATGGATATCTTTTCTATACCATTGACCACCTGAGAACATTCACAATAGGCAAGGTGACGTAAAGATTTTCAGTTGCTGCTGCTTAGAAATGTTCTTCTCTTTTTCCCTTTTCACCTCTCCCTTTTCTCTGTTTTTTTCTATTCCTATCAGTAAAAGCTTTGAGAAAACTTTAAAAGAATTATACTGATTTGAAGAACAAGAGGATTAACCAATAAACACTCAAGATTATTAACAAGTGACAATTTGGTTCACTCCTTCATCCTTCTCTGGGCTGGGCTCCTGATTCTTCCCCACCTCGTACCCCTCTTTTATATGTTGTCTTCTCCCATTTAGATTATAAGTTTCTTATGAGCAGAAACTGTCTTTTTTTTTTCCTTATGTCCATCTTTCAAGCACTTAACACAAAGCCTTTCACATAGTGCTTCTTGACTGGAATATCAATTGTGATGCAGTTAATTAAGAACCTGGCACTGGACACTAAGGATACCATGGTAAACCTCATCCCCGGTCTTAGTGAGCTTATATTTTAACGAGCTAAAAGAGAACCTGGTAGACTGACTTCTTATCCCCAGTAATTGAGCTCAGAAGAGACATCCTCATTATAGATGGCAGGTGGCTTTGGACAAGTTGGCAAGCAAGCCAGTCTCTGGGACTCTTAAGGGAAAAAGAAAATAATAAATGACAAGGAAACCAGCCTTTCCTGAACTGTTGTAGGACTTTATGCTGGGATGAGGTTCTGGTTTCCCACGGATTTCCCCCATGTTTGTGCCACTGCCCCTCACCCCTACCCTCTCCTCAGACCATGTTAGTTCCTTTCTGTAGTTTAGAGTAAAAGGAGTTCCAGTCCCACTGGCAGAGCTGTGATAGTAAGTTGGAACAACATATAGGTGGCTGGCCCAGTGGACAAACAGGGTACTGGACCTAGAGCCAGGAAGACCTGAATTCAAACCTTGCCTTGGACACATTACTGTGTGAACCTGAGCAAGTCATTTAACTTGTCTGCCTCGGTTTTTTAATCGGTAAAATAGAGATAGTAATAGCTCTATAATAACAATAGCATCTACCTGCCAGAGAGTGGTCATGAAGATAAAATGAAATATTTATACAGTACTTTATAAACCTTGAAGTCCTATCTAAGTACTAGCTCTTATTATTATTTCCCCTTACTGGGTCAGTAGGTCAGCAAGCTTATATTCAGTACTTAATAGGTGATAAGTCCTATACTAAGCACTGGAGATATAAAGAATGAAAAGCAGAAACAATCCTTGCCTTAGAGGTGTATACAGTCCAACTGGGGAGGGGGACAACACAGAAATAATTAAGTATATACAAGAGATGAAGTTCAGAAGCAATGGAAGGAAATCTCAAAGAGGAAAGGCATGGCCACTGGAAGAATTAGGAAAGAGCTTCTTCAGAAAGTGAGATATAAGTTGGCTTGAAGGAAGCTAAGAGGCAGATCCTTCCAGACATGGGGGAACTTCCCTTTCTTTGAATGTCTTCCATACTTAATTCTTTACCACTCCTTGGATAGAGTTTGCTCTATCATAACAGTTGCTTTCATACTGCTGACTACTGTTTGTGGGTAGTTTTTCCTCTGTCCATGGGATAGAACAGAAAATGTATTGATTTTGAAGTCGGAGGAGCCAGTGCAGAGACAGACAGAGAATGACACGGAGAGGAGAGATACTGATCATCATTTAAGGCGTTATTGTAATATTCAGACAAGAAAGACTGGCTTGGGGTGATCATGGTAAAGAAAAGGGGGCAGGTTAAGGAGATGGAATGAGCTTTGATATAGGGGCATGGGGCAGTGTCAGTGTGCTGGGAGTGAGCAAAGAGCAAAGGTTGTAGCCCTGAGTGATTGAAAGAATGGTGGTGACCTCAATAGAAATGGAAAAATTGGGAGGAGCAGGACTTTTAGGGAGAAAGATGATGAGCTCCACGTTAGACATGTTGAGTTTAAGATGTCTAGAGACTATCCAAGTAAAGATGTGAGCAGACAGGTGGGAAATGTGGAACTGGATAGTTACTGCAGTGATGAGGTCTTGTTTGGGAGTGATGGCCCCATGAGAGGAAGGGAGATGGTGACGAATATTGGAGATGTAGTGGAGAAAGGTAAGAGCTTTGGAATTCTAGGGGTTTAAAAGGATCATTCTCAGAAGGGTCCATTGGCTTCATCAGACTGTCATCTAAGGGGCCCATGACACTGAAAAAGTAGAAGAGTCCTCAGACTCTCAGGTGATCAATGAAGTCCCCTTTAATTCCCTCCCCTTGAACATTCCCCTTCCTACCTTTTCCCCTCCTTAGGATCTCTACTCTTAAGTTTTCCTTCTGTGAAACCTTCTGACGATTCAGGCCAGTTCCAATGATCCTGTGATAATGAAAGCCATCTACACCCAGAGAGAGGCTGAGGGAACTGAGTGTGGACCACAACACAGCATTTTCACTCTTTTTGTTGATGTTTGTTTGAATTTTATTTTCTTTCTCATTTTTTTCCTTTTTTGATCTGATTCTTCTTGTGCAGCAAGATAATTGTATAAATGCATATACCTATATTGGATTTACATATATTTTACCATATTTTAGATTACTTGCCATCTAGGAGAGGGAGTGGGGGAAAGGGGAGGAAATTGGAACACAAACTTTTGCAAGGGTCAATGGTGAAAAACTGTCCTTACACATGTTTTTGGGGAAAAAAAAAAGGGCTTCAATAAAAAAAAGAAACTTGTCCTGACTACAATGAACTTTTCTTTCTTTGAATGTCTTTCATACTTACTTCTATATCACTCCTTTAATAAGAGTTTGCTCTACCATAACAGTTGCTTTCATACTGTTGACTACTGTACATGGGTAGTTTTTCCTCTGTCAATGTGATAGAACAGAAAATGTATTGATTTTGAAGTTGGAGGATCTAGGGCAGTCTTCCAGCTCTTAGCTTGGGTTAAACCGACTTCACCAGGCTGAACTCTATGTAAAATAAGATAAGAACTCTATGTAAAATGAGTTGGATCCCTTCCATAAGCTCCTTGAGGGGAAACCAGTTTGTTGTGGATTTCTTGAAGTTGTGTTCAACTCTTTGTGATCCTATTTGAAGTTTCCTTGACAAAGATGCTGCAGTGGCTTGCCATTTTCTTCTCCAGCTCATTTTACAGATGAAAAAACTGAGGAAAATAGGGTTAAGTGACTTGCCCACTATCACATAGCCAATAAGTGTCTGAGGCTGGATTTGAAGTCATGATGAATCTTCCTTATCGCAAGCCCAGTGTTCTATCCGCTGTGTCACCTAACTGTCTCACCAACACAGTGCCTTATACTTATTAGGTTTCTACTAGTAGATGTTTATTGATTTATGGATTGATAAGTGTTTTAGTAAGCATGTATTTCTATGTCACACATTGCATGGAGAGAGTTACATAAGCGTGGACCTTGAGTCTCTATGAAATAGAAACAATCATTAAAAAAGCAATTACTATTTGGCAAACAGGTATTAAGGCCAGTAAACAATAGCTTCAGTGATAGTTTCCTCATGTTCCATAAACAGCGAGCTGATTTTTCTTAATTAAAATTTACATCAGGAATGATTTGTGGGCATGTTCTTATATGTTGTTGTTTTCATTTTGAATACAAAAGAACTCAAAAACAATTTACAAGTCATTAGTTATGCTTTTAAAAAGGTTGTTACACTTTAACAACAGAGATTGCCCACTTTTCTCTCCTTCTATTCTTCTATATTTGTGTTTTTCCTTCGTTCCTCTTCCTTCTTTTTCTCCCTTTTTCATCACTTACAATTTGACTTTTGTCCTTATATTCCCCCAAACCTAGTAAACACTTAAATGCTTCCTGTTGATTACTTGATCATTTTTTTTTCTTTCTTTATCTCCCTGCCTCTCTCTTTCCATCTTCTGATTTTTCAGTTTCCCTGAGTTTCTCTTAAATGTGCTTATGTTTTCCTTTGGTCAAATGCAAATGGATCATTCCACTAACCTAACAAGTGACCCAGGATTACAATTACTGTAGGAGTTTGTGTCCAAGGTGACAGAATTGATGGACCAGTAGAATGATTTTCATAAGCCACTAGAGTTCAACCAAGCATTACAAAAACAAGTTTGTTTTTGCCAACTTAGGTGAGCAAATATAGGACTAAGTTTAAACATCCATCAGTTTGGTGATGTTTCTTCTAAACATGTGGCATTTGGAGCTTTTATAGCTTTCTTCACTAGAGATTCCAAAGTCGTGTAACTTGCTGGTGTCTGCTGGTTAATAACTGTCTTGTAACACCATGAATAGCCCTTGCTGGTTAGTTTTCTGCAACTTCTTCGAGGTCCACTGAAGCCTGATTACTTTGCCAGCTCCCTTAAAATAGTGAGAATTTGGGCAAAGAAAGGCTTCTCACTCTAGCAACCATCAAACATAGTAACAGACATCTCAGCCAGACACATTTCTCCAGACTGGAAGATGAGTGCTTTGTGGGGACTTTGACAAAGTGATGACACTTGATGTTGTCTCTGCAATAACAGGTCCATTATTAGAGAAATCATCTTCATTCTCCATGATGGAGCCTGGGATTAATTCTCCCACACAATTACTTCTGATTGGGAAACAAAAATTAGCTATAACACATAAAGGAATCATGGTTTATCTTACTTTTGTAAACAATAAGCCAGCTACTCAAATATTTATCAGTGATCCCAAATAGACTGCCCCCTTGAAGGTTACCTCCATTGTAACTAACTCTCCATTCCTTCAGGGCTGATGGCTACCAATGGCACAGTTCATGAAGACTCTTAGCTTCTTGTCTTTCCCCTTCCTGCTCTCACTTTTTGTCCATTATTATTTTATTATGGTTGTTTTAAATTTTCATCTTAGTGACTCTTTTTTTATTAGTATAGTTCCTTTTCTGTTTTTAAAATAAATTTTCCTGATGCTTTTTTTCATGTTGCATTCATTTATGGATACAACTTCATACCCCCACTGCTATGTTCATGAACATGTTCCCTTCTCTGGAGAAGGGGAGTGAAAGTAGTATTTGGCAAGTAGGATTGTCAGCCGTCCTAATTATTTGGGACAATGAGGCTTGAGATGATGAATTTCCCTTCTGGGAGATGTGTTGTTTATCTGTGATCTCCACACATTCCCTGGTCCAACCCCACACATTTAATATTTTCATAAATAAGGGAATGATATAGAGGATTCTAAAACATTAAAACTGTGAGATCTCTGAGGTCTATCAGGAATTGATATGCATGTGTAAGACCAAGAACTGCCTGACATTTCATAGATGAATTGAGTTCAATTCAATTCTATAAACATTATTGAACATACTATGTGTCAGGTACTTTGCTAAGCTTTAGAAAAGACATCTTAGAATTCTACCTCATACCCTGCAAATTTGGCAGTGACAAAATCCTTAAATAGTCAATGTTTGAGAGAAGATGGGAATATAAGTATACTGATGATTGACAGTCAATGTTTGAGGGAAGATGGGAGTATAAGTATACTGATGATTGACAGTCAATGATTGGGGGAGATGGGAATATAAGTATACTGATGATTGACAGTCAATGTTTGGGGGAGATGGGAATATAAGTATACTGATGATTGACCTGTGCGAATCAGTCCAACCGTTCTGGATTTTTGTTTGGAATCCTGGGGGGGAAACTTGACTATACTCACCATAATGATTGACTCAGCAGCCCCATTTCTGTGCATGTGCCTTAAAGAAGCCTCAAACAGAAACAAAGACCCAATATATACATACCAGAATTCCATGGCAGCACTTTTGGAAGTCAGAAAAGAAAAGAAAAAGAACCAGATGCAGAAGGGTGCCTATCAATTGAGGAATAGCTAAATAAATGGTTCTTCTCTACAAATACAGAGGAATCTCACATAGCAAAAAATTATGATGGAAACATTCTGTGAAATGTAGAGAGATGTATGTAAACGGATACAGGCAAACTAAAAAGTTAGGTCACTGAAATAAAGCCAAATTGTGAATAAGTGAAAAGCCAGTGAGGGTCCAGGAAAACAGGTCCTGGAGATTCCTTCCTCCTCTTGGCAGAGAGATGGGATCTCCTGAGCTAGAGTGTACATTGTGAGATTCAGTCACTGTATAGGGCATTTTTTGCTTAGTTCTTTTTCTGTTTAGGAGGGTGCAATTTTGTGGGGGAGGCAAGAGATGGTATTTCCAGACATGATTAAAGGCATGAATAAAACTTTAAGAAAAGTGTTAAGGGACCTAAAAATCACCTTGTCCAACCTCAAAATACAGATAAAGAAACCACTCAGGTTTCCCCAATTCCCATACAGTGTTCTTTCTATTATTAATTGGCCTAATATGTATTATTTTCTGTGTGCTAGGTAATATGCTTGGCAAAAATCATTGGTCCCAGTCAGTCAGTCAATAAACATTTATTAAGAGTCTCTGATAGACCCTGCTCTCAGAGAGTTTACATCATGAGGTAAGGAGATCCCTAAAAAGAAAGGGTGAGATAGAACATGTGCACAAGTTAGTAAATAAATAAAGAATTATTGGCAACAGGAGAAAATACTAATAATGGTGTAGCTCAGGGAAGGCATCTGAACTGAACTGAGCCTCAGAGGAAGATAAAGAATTGTAATAAATGCTTTTTGACTCACTGACTGGCTGACTGACTGCTGGGCAGCGGGGATAAATTCCTTGCCTAGTGGATGGATAGGGAGACCTGTGGTTTTTTGGTATGGAGAACTCCCAGGTAAAGAAATGCCCTCTGCCAATTCAGGTCAGTACTTTCTCTATAACTTAACAGCCTTAGAGAGATACCCAGAAAATTTAAAGTGTAAATGGCACGCCCAGGATTACACATCCCAGAGATATCCAAGGTGAGACTTGGACCAGGTTCTTTCTGACTGGTTCTCTACCATGTGATGCTAGCCCAGGTGCTTAGGATGTGGCTGATATGAAGTCATGGAGATTGAGAGGTATAATACTGCATTTGCAGAATCACTTTTGTGTCAGGTTTATTGGAATATGGTAGGTTAGAGCCAAATTGTAAAGCATCTTAAGCACGAGATTGAGAAATTTGTGTTTTATCATTAAAAGCCAGTAAAGGAAGCCACTGAAATTTTTTGAACAAGGAAGTGGCATGACTATACTTGTGCCTTAGAAGAATTATTTTGGCCTCTATGTGGAAGACGATTGGTAGAGAAGAGCAACTAGAATTAGGAGACTATTGGATAAAAGGGGTAAAGGCCATATGAATAGAAGAGAAAAGGTAACAAATTCAAGTGATGTTCTATATTATTGAAGAAGAATTAGCAAAACTTAGCTACTGATGAAAGTTGGAGAAGGAAAGAGAACAGAGGGTCAATACTGACTACAAGTTTTTTAAACCTATGTAATTAGGGGAATGTTGTTCCAAACAGAAGTAGGGAAATTGGGAAGAAGGGGTAAATTCTATTTGGGACATCTTGAGTTTGTTTCCTAAAGGAAATTTAGATGCAGATCTCCAGCAGACACATAGCCAGATAAGTTAAGGAGAGACATTAGAACTGCAGAAAAAGTAGAAAGTAATCAGAATCAAGAAAACATTTCAAAGCAACAAGAAGATTATGTGATGATCAACTACGGTAGACTTGGCTCTTTTCAGCAATGAGGTAACTCAAGGCAATTCCAATAGATTTGTGATGGAGAGAACCATCCACATCCAGAGAGAGAACTATGGGGGATTGAATGTGGATCACAGCATAGTATTTTCACCTATTTTTGTTGTTTGTTTGTTTGCTTAGGTTTTTTTTCTCCCTAATTTTTTCCCTGTTTGATCTGATTTTTTTTTGAACAACATGATAAATGTGAAAATATGTTTAGAAGAATTACATATGTTTAATCTATATTGGATTGCTTTCTGTTTAGGGGAGGGAGGAGGTAAGGGAGGAAAGAAGAAAAATTTGGAACTCAAGATTTTGCAAGGGTGAATATTGAAAGTAAAAAGCTGTTACTATTTTAAAAGTGAAAGAAGAAAGGAAAAAAATGAAGGAATAAGGAAGGAAAAGATGAAGGAAGAGAGGGAAGAAAGGAAGGAAAAAGAAAGAGAGGGAAGAAGAAAGAAAGGAAGGAAGATCAGATTAAGTCTACTATTAATTTCTCCAGATGACTTGCCTCCTTGTCTTCCTCTATAATTTTGTAGCAAATGTGGCCTCTTTTTTCTTTTTTCATTGTCCTTATTTCTGCCTTGTGGATGAAAGTTAAGGAGAGAAAACTTGGATGATTTGTGAAGGTCATGGCCTAAGGTCAGAAAAATAGGGTTTTTTACTCATTGGCTCAAAGCTGAGCAAAGCTGTTCCTCTAACCAAGTCTGCTCTGACAAACCTAGACCCGCCAGCCTGTTTAGACTAACAGAATGATTTATTTTCCTAAAGTATTGAGACTTTGGCTTTTAAAAGGCACGTTTTACTTTCATAAGAGACTGTTGAGACATCAAGAAAGATGTTTAAGTTTTGTATGGAAATCAATTTATAGGTTGCTTCCATTTAATAGAATGTCATATCAAATGATCATCGTAGTGATGAAGTAATTGCCTTTTTTGGAATCAGGAAAGGCACCCAGGGAACAGAAACCAATTAAGGATGAAAGTTTCTTATGGCTACTGCATTTTCCAAAACCAACAAGCTGCTTCTCTGGGAGGAGACTAAAGGAGCATTCTGCAGGTGGCTGTTTTCTTTGAGAGGAGTTATTTTGAGGAAAGGTGAAAGTGAGGAACTGAGCATTTAGAAAAACATATTTTCACAGCAGGCTATCATGTTTTTTCTCTCTCTCTTTCTTTGGTTTAGGTTTTTCATTTGTTACAGTCCTACTCAGACTCTAAACACAGAGCGAATTCAGACTTTCAGCAGGAGCTGACTGACATCACTGCTTGTATCAGGGCCAAACTCTGGCTGGCCAAAAGGTACGTGAAAACCTCAGCCTGCCCCAGGAGTTATCAGAGTTAGATATACTTTGGAGGGTTCCTGTGTTAAAGTTGGGAGGAATTTAAAAACCCTTGGTGGAAGTTTAGCAAATACAGATTGAGTATTAAATGAGAAAATCTTTGTAAAGCACTTAGCATGGTGTCGGACACATAGTAGGTGCTTAGTAAATGCTTGTTTCTTTACCACCTTTGCTTTTAAAATTTGGGTTTGAGATAGTAAGAACCATTCCCTTGATCTGTTGGGTAGTGAGATAGGAGTATAATACATATTTCTATCCATTACTCAGTCAGCAATCATTTATTACAGTAGCCCCTGTGTGCCCAATCCTGAGTCAGGTAGTATCTGCCAATTAATCACCAAAGATTTATTAAGCCCTTCCTAGCATTGCCCTAAGAAATGTGTATACAGAGGCAGAAGTGAAACCATGGGAAAAGAGAAGCAAAAATGAATAAAAGCAAAAATTAAAATTATTTTGATGCAGTGGGATCTCACCACAAGGATCATGTTGTAGCCCTCAAGGAGTTTCTACTTCATCAGATAGGAGAGTGGGAAGCAGCATGTGCATGTATGGGTATATGCAAGATAAATATGAGGTATTTGGAAGAAGGAGGAAATGTACTAACAACCGGGATAATCAGGAAAGGATAAGAAGAGGAGAAAACCTTCCCTGTGTGTAAAATGAGGGGATTGATCCAGAACATCTCATATTCTCAAAAATGTTCTGATTCTATGTGGTTCCTTATCTTAGGGACTTAGAGTCTAGATAGAAAGTTGAGAAAGTATATATATACATATACACACATACATACACTCTCTCTCTCTCTCTCTCTCTCTCTCTCTCTCTCTCTCTCTCTC
>JAJPUD010016426.1:0-34122 GCA_023553655.1 Myrmecobius fasciatus
TGGCTGCTCTTGCCTCAGGTGCCCACGTCCTTGGCAGCTCTGGCTCTAGACAGTTGGTAGTTACTGCTGTTGTCCGAGTGGGCAGCTCTCAGGATCCTAGCTCCCCTCTGTGCCCACCTGCCCATCAGGGCATTCCTGAAGGGCACAAAGGTGTAACTGCTTAAAAGAGCATTAACTTTTCCCATCTGCATCATTCTTAAATATGAGCATTTATTCCTCCCCTCTTTTTTAGATGAAAAAAGCCTGTGGAAGATAATTCTTTAGATTTGGACTAGGATTGAGCAGACCATCCTACTTGTCAAACCTCCCATAGAACCCATGTGGAGTCCAGTGAGCGGCTTTTGTCCTTCCTAGTCCCTGGGATCGCTTTCTGCTCATGTTTAGCAAGAATGAGGGCTTGTGATTTTAGTCTTTCGGCCTTTTGCCTTAGGAAGCGTTGAAGGAGGTCAGGCCCTGCGGCCCACTGTGGGCACTCTTTATTCCAAGGGCCGGTCTGTATTCTGGGAAAGGGACTGAAAGGGCCCTAAGCTGGGAGGGGTTCTTGTGGCCCCTTCTCGGGAGTGCTCCTTTCTGGGTGTCCCCCTGGCTCAGTCTACCGTGAGTGTACAGCTCAGAACAAAAAGAGGCTGCAACATCTCTACTTTGTAAAATAAATTAAAAAAAAAAAAAAATCAGGTATGGACTGACAAACTGAAAACCCGGGGAAGAAGTGACAAAATGCCGCCTACCTCTAGTATTGTGCTGGCCACAGGAGGCTGAGGAATCCAACCACGGGAGGAGGTGAGCTCGTACCCTTCGACTCTTGCCCAATGTGTGTTTGTCAAAATAATTTCTTATCGATTTATTTTGTTTTGATATCGGCTTTCATTTCCCAACCTATCCCTCCTTTCCTACAAAGCCAATCCTTACAACAAAGAATGAAGAGAGAAAAAAACCTGAACCCAATTCACCAAAACTGCCCAGGGTGGGACTAGGGAAGTATCATGCACCCTTTGACCCTTGCCCTCTTAACGTGCAAAGGATGCACAAAAAGTAGTTGATTTTTAAAAATGAATCAGTGGAAGCTAGTGTGTCAGCAGATGGCAGACAAAATCATTCAGGATTTATAGCATTTGGAAAGGATTTCTAAAAAAGAAAGGGAGAAGTGAAATTTCTTCCCTTAGCTAGCATTACCTCTAATCCCATTGACATTCAAAATTTACAGTAGTCCTCCAAAACTAAATGTAACCGGTGTGATTATTGGGCTAATTTTTGCTGGAAGTTCCATGTAAAAATTCAGGTTTTGAAGTTAGCCGATTTTCCCACTTGAGAACTGTACTCAGGAGAAGCAAGGCAGAGGGTTCCATTTTTATTCCTACCATGTAGCAAGGATTACTGCAGATCAACAGAAGAAAAAAGAGAGGGACGATTTTAGCGATTCAGAATGCAAAAGTAGATTTGTGTTTTTTCTCTTTGTTATAAAAGTCTTTTGTTAACTTCTTTTTCCTTCAGAGAAAGTATTGTCTGGAGAAAAACTATAATCTAGGGCTTATCAATTAGGAACACACGCTAACAGAAAATACTCTCTCCCTGCCTCATCCAGAGGAAGGAAGATGGGTGCCGAGCCCCTTACCTGTGTGGAAAAATCTGTGACTTGAAGCCCACTCAGGCTTATATAGGAAGGACTATTTGAAATATTGCTCTTCACTGGGATATTAAAGTGAATTGTGATGATGAAATATTTTCTTATTGGGCTCATGATGCAGTACAAACCAGGAGCTTGGACGTTCTTATTTCTTAAAAGAGATTGTATTCATGCTCTTCGTTTTTCTATCCCAGTAATTTCTTTTAAGTTTCCACAAATGGGAAGGTCGGTAGGACAGTGAGTAGGGCACCACATCTGGAGTCAGAAAGATGAGTTCAAATCAGGCCCCGGGCAAGCTAACTTAACCTCATCTGCCTCAGTTTGCTCATTTGTAAAATGAAGTGGAGAAGGAAACAGCAATTTCCATAAATATCTTTTCCTCCTTCCATCAGCCCTTTTGAAGAAAGAACAATCACTGACCAAAAACACCACAAGAGGCATAAAGAAAGCCTCCCCGTAACCTCTACTGCCACCTCCGTAAAGAAGGGGAAAGTTCTCTGGGGCTGTTGCTCGTATTTGTGCTTTTATGAATCAAGTCAGATTTCAGGCAGAGTGGATAGAAGGCTGGGTCTGGAGTCAAGATCTGAGTTCAAATTCTACCCCAGAGACTAGCTGCGATGCTGGGCAAGTCCCGGCACTGTGCCTCTGTTTCCTCACCTGTACAATGGCACTAAGTCCAGGTCTGCCTTGTGCCAGCTGCTGCCGTTTCAGCTTCCTTGGCGGTCCCACCCTGCTTTGCCCCAGCCCCTGCCCAGCCTCCCCTGTTTCTTTGAATTCACGGACTGGAATTTCAGACCCCCCTCCCCTCCCCTTTTTTAAGCTCTGTTGGAAATGGGAAGTTGCCCTTCTCGTTTCCTCTTCAGTTTGTGTTCTGACCTAAAGGGAGTTGTTTAATTTGCATTTTGGGGTTTGGGTTTTCTTCAGGCTGCTTCTTGCAGATGCTTTTCAAGTCACTCTGCCTCAGGGAGAAGAGGTAAAAGGTCCTTCTGTGATTTCATGGTGACCGAAGGAAGTAAAAGTGAACCAGGGCGCTTCAGAAAGGGCCCCTGAAGATGCCATCCCGTCACCCTGGGTTCCTTTCTCTGCTTTCTTGGACACTCTTACTGTCCACTTGGTCTCTTAATGGCATTGTTTTCTTAGGCCCTGACTGGGCCCACGGGAGGAGTGGGAGCTGCTCCCAGCATAGAGCAGCTTACCCTTTAGATACACCTGTGGCCTTGGTGGCGGCCAGCATGGCCCAGTGGGCCTGCGGCCAGCACCAGAGGCCAGGGAGCCTGTTCCCCTTGAACAGCACCTCTGCCGCCTGCCCAAGGCACCCCTCTCCTGGCACACTGCAGCTGTCAGGTCGGATTACTGGGTCGACACATTTAAAATGGGTTCAGGTACGCTTCCCAGAACTTCCTCTCAGGAGCCTACAGGTGTGTGAATTAAGGTTAATGTAGAAGTGAGGATCCAGAGGGGTCATTGCTCTAAAAGCTTGGGTACCCATGATCACGAACATATTACACACTAAGAACATACATCTCTGGGAAACCCAGGTTAGCTTTACATACATGATAAGAGAACATACATGTCTGGGAAAACCTTGTGAAATGTTAGTGTCTCGCTTCCTTCTTTCTCTACTTTGAGACACTGGAAGTTCCCAAGTCTCCATGAACACGGCAGAACGAAGATCCCCTTCCCTCCCCCCCACGTGTGAAACCCCCGAGGGGCCGGACTGAAGGGCATCCACCGAATGCAGCTTCCGGTGCTTCTGGACAGGCCGGCAGCCGTGGGCCGCAGCTCCCCATTGGGGCATCTCCCTGCAGGCCGCTCGCTGTCCGCCGCGGGTTTCATCTGTTTTTGCTCCCTTGTGCCCGGAGTGTTAGATTTGGGCTGTGAGCGATAAATGAGGAAGCTGGATTGTTTGCCTGAAGCGCACGTTTCAGGAGTGACCAGGAGGGAAAAGGCCACTGCTGGCCACCTTGATGACCATGACTCTTGGGGCTTTCACTGTATCACATGCTGCGGTAATAGCGTTTTTAAATGGTTTTGTATTTCTCTATTACATCCCTTCCTCTGCCTTTCTTGTTGGTAAGAACCATGAGCTATCTTGTGGAGAAATGTGGGTTTAATTTTGGAATTGCTACCCACGTAAAAATAATTTTTAATAGCAAAAGAAAGTGTTTCTTTGTAATCTCCCAGGGTCTTGGAGGGGCCTTCTTCCTGGGTGTCCCAAACACCACCCAGACAGCGTTTTCCCCTGTTTCGTCATTCTCGACCACCTTGACTTTTGATCATTTCTTAACTGTTGACTGTCAGGTACGCGTGCTGTGGCCGTCTGAAGAGCTTGTGTTTGCCCGGGTGTTAGACATGAGCCTTCCGTAAAAATGGATTGTCATGGATGTTGTGTCTAGTGTTAATTAATAACAAGCAGTGAATCTCATTCATGTGCTCACTGATAGTTCTGCCAGCCCAGCAGGTAAAAAACAAATTTGAAATATCCTTTTGGGGAGATTAATGGAGTTGGTGAGTCCTGCCTTGTATTTATGCTTCGTTGCTGGCAAGTGAAAATCATCTAGTTTAAAAAAAAATTCGAAGCCATCCCTTTTTCTTCATCAATAATCACAAAATAGAAAACGGCGGGTCACGTGACTCATAAGCGTGCCAGGAAGACGCTAAGATCTATTTGTGTGATAGTGGCAGAAATAACGGGGCCAATGTATCTATCCATAGTTTGGGCTTTTTAACCCCCAAATGTGAAAATCATTTTTGGGGGGAGGCGGAAAAAAGATACTGGCCTTTTCCGTTGCTGAAAAAAAGGATACAAAAGTCAGTGGTTTAGTGGCCACTTCTTTTTGGAGGAGGCAGGTTTTGTCACATGAGCACAAAAATTAGTTTTTAAAATTTCACATCTTGGGACAGTTGTAGACCCGTCGATCAGCTGACATTTGTCAGGTGCCTGCTGGGTACCAGGGACTGACTGCCTTGGCTCGGTTTGATGCTGTTCCGATTTGAGCGTGGGGTTGCTCTTGCGTGCAAGGTGGTTGTTTTCTGCGCGGGATACGTGTTTTTTATAGGTTCCAGGTGGTACTCTTAGGACTCTGAGCAATAGCTGTGGTCAGTTAGTATTTGAATAGAGAAGTGTGTGGGTGGGCAGGGGTGGTGTCTAGCCTGTGGATCAAAAATGAGGAACCTAAGTTGAAATAATGAGTAAATTCATTTAGAATGTGCATTGTATGAAATTAGTAACACTTAGAATGATAGAGAACACTAGTCTTGATGTTCTTTTTTTTTTTTTTTTTTTTTTTTTGCTGAGGCAATTGGGGTTAAGTGATTTGCCCAGGGTCACACAGTTAGGGAGTGTTAAGTGTCTGAGGCCAGATTTGAACTCAGCTCCTCCTGACTTCAGGGCTGGTGCGCCACCTGGCTGCCCCTAGGGTTGGTATTCTTAACCATTGACTTGGGGAATAATAATAGCATTTACATGGCGCCATGTGCTAAGAGCTTTACAAAAATTCTTACTTGATCCTCACAGCAGCCTTTGAGATGGGTGCTATTATCACGCCCATTTTACAGCTGAGGAAACAGAGGCTGGACTTGAACTCGTGTCCTGCCAACCCCAGGCCCAGCGCTCTATTTGCTGCCCCCCCCCAGCCCAGAATCGTTGGGTGCATCCCGGATCTCTTGGACTCCTTGGGACGGTTCTGTAGGTGACCCTAGTGTAGACATCCGTCTGTTGGGGTGGCAGACGGGAAGAATGGGAGATCACAAGTGATCTGAGTGCTTTTCACATTGATTTAAAAGCACGAATCTTGGCTGCTCCATGAAACCAGCTGGGCCTGCTTGTGAGTGACCATCCTTGGCTGGCGCCAGCCCCCATTGGAGAGAAGCGGGGGCCCGTTCCCTGGGAGGACGGCCGATGGGGGCCCGGCTCCCTTGTGGCTGCATTGACCTCCTCCTGGATGTGGCCCCCCCCGGTGCAGATTGCGGCCCCCCACTCCCCACGCCACGGCTGGAAATCCCTGCCGCCGGGGCTCCCGCTCTCCGCTTCTTGTGGCTGCGCTTTGAGGCGGCATCGGCCTTCTGCCACCGCCCCTCCCTTAATGCCCCTCTGCAAGTGAGCGCGCACCCCAGGCTGGGAGCTTAATACAGGCGGGGGCCCAATTGTTCCTGGGTGCGAAGGGGGGCTAGCGAGACCCGGGCTTGGCAAGGAGACCCGAGGCTGCCAGACCCATGTGCTGCCCCGGCTGCCGCTGCCCCCTCCTGGTGACGGCGTCTGACCTTTTTGCCCTTCCCTGGGTCTCTGCTCCAGAACGCGAGCCTTCTGAGGGCAGGGGCCGGTGCCCTTTGGGGCTTGGCTCCCTCGGTGCCTGGCAGTAAACGCTGGTGGGACCAAGTGACATCTGAAGGGGCCGGCCGGTGCCAGCTCTGGCCTTTGTGGCCCGTCCCCGTGGGGAATCCCTCCGGAGCCCTTAGGATTGCAGAGCGCTCCTGCCCTTTGCTGCCGCCGGTTCTGATTGCCCTTGGACGAGTAACTGCTGAAATAGCCCCCGTGTGGCAGCCTCCGGGCTCCTTGGTGATGTTTGCCAGCAGTCCTGGTGTCCTGCGCCTGCCCGCTCTGTTCTGGAAGCCAGCTTTGCCGCTGGCCCGGCCCGAGCCTTGGCCCCTGTAGTCTGTCCTGGCCCCCGTTGGTGGGGAGGGGTGTCCGGGGCATGGGAGTCCTGTGCGGCTGATCAGACCCTGTGGCGGGAAGGGCGTGGGGCGACTCGGCCCGGGAGGACTTCTTACTCCTGGCTGCGTGGCCTGGCCAGGCCCCTCCGTCTCTCGGTCGGAGGCGACTCTCAGACTGCCATCGGGCATCGGGAGAAGAGCTTCCTGACTCGATGCATGGTGGGAGCCCACCGGGTACAGAGAGCCCGAGCCTGTCTGGGAAGCCTGGGAAAGCCCACGGAGCCTTTCTCAGCCTGAGAAAGAGAGGCAGCATTCAGAAGGAAAGCTATTCTGGAAGAAGAGCAGATCAAGGACCCGGGGCCTAGGGTTGTCCCAAGTGGGTGGGGTGTCCTCCCCCAGCTTAGGCCCACCCACCCACCTGTTTGATAACCCGGTACCCCTGGAAGGGGGAAGGAGCACCCTCATTTTTCCCTTTGCTTACTAGCACATAGTAGGTGCTCAGCCTTGAAAAGACTGGGGGGAAACTTGGTGTTTGAGGAGGGACCCTTAGGAGAAGGAAGAGCTTAAGGTGATTCGGACCAGGGGCTGGAGCTTTCGGAGACTGAGGCCGTGTTGCCCTCGGGACGGGACGGCTTCCCAGGGGGCCAGGGCTGGACCCCACAGTGGGGCCGACTTGGCCCAAGCTTCTGTGCGGCTCCGTCCCGCCCCCTTGTGGGGTTTCCCGGCCTCTTTCTTTCTGGACTCCCCTTTGCATGGAAGGGGTTGAGTGTCTGGGGAGAGAGGGATGCGGTTCAGAGTTTAGTCTGAGTGTTCGTTGGGCTTCCGTCCTCCGCGTGGGTGCTCGTGGCGGAGCTCCAGCTCTCCGGCTTCCTCCCAGTCTGCTGTCTGTGAGCGTCCTGAGCTCCGAGGCTGGGTGGCCATTCCTTCTGCCCCCGGGACTGAGCCCTGGCTTTGGCTCGTAGCAGGTGCTCATTAAATGCTTGTGGGCCTGACGTTAGTCCTGGCGGCTTCCTGGATGGAGACCCCATGGAGTCACTCTGCTCCCACCTCCAGGGACAGTTGTTCCATGCTGCTCCTCTCCTGCTCCCCGGGGCAGCGGGCCGGGAAACACACAGGGATGAAAAGTTATTTGTAAATGTTCTTAGCACCCCCGTGCCCCATTCTGCCATCGCCGAGCCAGAGGCGTAGGCTCAGGCGCCAGACTGAGGGCTCAGGATCCCGGGGTGCCTCCTATCTCGCTGGGTAATGGGTTCCTGTGACCAAGTTACTCGTTACCTGGCGGGCAGACATCCCCCTGGGCCCGCGCTTGGGGTCTGCCATTGGCACTAGGCTTGGGAGCCTTTCCGCTCTGTTGGTCTGGGGCAGGGCTTCTTAACCTGGAGGTCGCTCCCTGCGCCCCCCACCAGGAAGTCTATGGGTGGATTTCAGGAGATGTGGAAAAAAGTGACTTGTGCATTCCCACTGTGGCTTGCTGAGATTTAGCATTGCCTTTGTTTCTGCTTGTAGGCGGCAAACTGCATCTCCGGCTTTGCCGTCAAGAGCAGTTACAGATCTTTTCATACTGCACATCTCTCAGTGTCATTGATGCTTATCACTGCGGTGAAATGACTCTGGCTGCTAGATTGGATTTCAGTCGTCCAGTCTGTCACCGTGGTGTGTGTGTGTGTGTGTGTGAGATTGGTTTCCTTTGCGACTGTGCGTGCTTGATGCACTTCAGAGCAGCCCTGAGGGAAGAGCCCCCCTGGTTATCCAAAGCCCCGCTGATGGGAGAAACCCTCAGGTTTCATCTCACACGGGCTAAATTGGTGAGGAAGCAGATAATGTTGGAGGAACCGTGCCGGTGCATTGTTGGTGGAGCTGGGAAATAGTTGGAGCAAATATTCCATCCTGAGAAACCATTAAGGAGAAGGAAGCTTCTGCCAAAATATTTGCGCGGCACTTGTTTGTGTGTGGCAGAGACTAGGAAACAAACAGGGTGGCTGCACAAAGCCCCAAACGCGAAGGGCATGGAATGTGATGCCCGCCAAGAAGCACCAGCTGGCAGAGAGAAGGAGATGGGCCAGTGGGGACCGTGGAAAGACTGGCCACCAAACAAGTGAATGCCGCTCAAGTCTCTCGGGATTCTGGGATCTGTTTTTAAGTCCTGGTTTCTTGTTTTTGTTTATTTTGCTTTTTCTTAAGATATTTTGTAATGAGATGACTCCTTGGGATCGTGTGGGAGTGGGAAGTACTGGAGGCAGCTCTGAGAAAGTAAAAAACAAAACCTGCTCTGGTCCTCAAACGCTTCTTGGTTGGGTCATTCATCCCGCCCAGTCCGAGGGGAGTTTGCAGCCTCCCTGCCTCCTGGGAGGTGGCTCTCAGTGCTCTGCCCAAGGCTGTGGGCAGCGGGCCGGGGAGGGGCCTGGGGCTGCCCGCTGCCGGCATCTTTAGCCGGGAAGAGAGGTGGCTTCCGGACGTTCTCCCGCTCCCGGGGTCAGGCTCGCGCTCCTTGGGCTTGGCCGAGGATTTGGCGGAGGCAGCCCTCGCTCTCCATTTTAAAAGGTATCAGGTTTTTATTTTTGTACCAAATCCCCAGGAAATTTTAAATGCTGTCAGCTCTGTGAACAGGTAATTAGGGAGCATGCAGGGAATGTGTCTCGCAAGTGGTGGGTTTGGCTTCATTACTCAAGTCTTTATTTGTCTGATGAAAACATCTTGTAATAGAATCCCTCTGTGAGCGAGCGGCCTTTTTACATCTTCCGAGGAGAGGGCTTAGCCGGAATTATCCCTCCGTCCGGGCGCGAGCCTGTGTTTGGGGCTGGGGAGGGGGGCGCCTTTTGGAGAAGCCCCTCGCCTGTAATGGGGCAGGGGGCCCGGCTTCCTGAGACATCGCCCAGGACCGGGACAGTCTGGGCCGGGGGCTGCTGGTACGGACTTGCCATCTACCTCTGGGGAAGCTGAGGCGGCAGGGCCCGGCCCGGCTCCCCCTCCGGGGGTTAAAGAGCAGGCCGAATTGGGGCCTTGCCCAGCAGCCGGCCCCGCCGGAGCTCCTCACCCCTTCCTTATGTCCTGCAATTCGTCAGCCCGAGCCAGGCTAATTAGTGAGAAGTGGGCCATCAGGGCCCAATCCTGTTCAGCTTGTGGTACAGAAAATTGGCTCTGGCCCCATGAAGCCTCCCCTCCCCCCCAGGTCGGGGGCACTGGCACCACCTGGCGGCCCACATGAGGAAGTGTCCCCCTGGGCCCCTCCAGAAAGCCGGGCCTCCCGGCCCCAGCCCTGGCCCTTCCATTCCCCTTCACTCTCTTGCCCACCCACCCCTCCTTTTTGCCCCCTTCTCTTCTGAGACCCCTTGGCCAGTGACCTTGGACTCCCAGACTCTGGGGCCCAAGGATTCAGTCTGAGGGATCCCCACCAAAGGGGTCCTCTGGCTTCTGCTCAGAGACCCCCAGCGAGAGGGAGCCCCCGGTGTGGGGCCTGGCCCGGAGGCCCCGAGGTCCGCACTGGCTGTCCCCCTGAGCCGGTCGCTTGGGTCCTGGCAGGGCTGTGGTGGCAGTGGGACAGCTGAGGGGGGTGCTTTGTGCATGACCCAAGTGCCTGCTCAGCCTCAGCCCAGCTTCTGAATGCCGCCTTACTGCAGCAGGCCGGCCTGGCAGGCGCCCCTCCAGCCCAGTGGCTCTGGGCCTGGCCTTGGCCGAGGGTCCCTGGCTGGGTAGATTGCGTCCCTCCTAATTCAGAGGAGCTGCAAACTGCTCCTGAACGAGCGCTCGGTCTTCTGGGGGAAGTTGGGCTTCTTAACCCAAGCAGAAACTTTCCTTTGCTGACTTGTCCCTCTCCGGTTCCGTTCCATCTGATTCAGCGCAGTCCTCTGGCCAGTCCCAGGGCCTTTGTGAATGCTGGAGCACCAGTCTGGTGTTGGGGACCCCCCCGGCTGCCCCTTCCAGGCCGCTGGTGAGCTTCCAGGGCTCCCTGTCCTGTGGGGGAGCCCCCAAATGCCTCCCCTGTGTCGCGGCTCAGGCTGGTGGCAGTGGAGGGGGCACTGGGGGAAGGTGACGCCCTGCAGGACTGCTGCTGCCAGCCCCAGCCCGTCAGCAGCTCCGTCACACAGGCCGTCACTGACAGACCTTTCCACGGCCTTGGGGCCCGTTCTGTCTTCTCTCTGGCCCCGTCCCCGGCAGTTCTGTGAGCTAATGGAGGAGGAGACTGAGGTTGAGGAGGGATCTGGGGCCCCAAGGCCAGCACCTGCCTAGCTCCCAGCCCCTGCCAAAGCATTTGGGCCGCAGCCCTCCTTTCCCCGGGGCTTCCTCTTTCCAGGTACGGGGCAGTCTCCATCTCTTTCTCTGCCGTGTTTGTTTTCTGACCTCTGAGGCCAGAGAAGCGTGATCGGGGTGCTTCACTGTGGGCCCCGGCCAACTCGAGTGGGGCAGTGAACCTTAAGGGGCCGCGGCTTGGTCCCGGCGCCCTTCTGGGCCCCAGTTCTGGTACAGGGTTGAGGCAGATCTGCCTTAGTGAGGGCTGGAAGGAGCCAAAGTCCTAAGCTTCCCCCAGGGAAAGTCGGCATTAAGTTTGAACCCAGGCCCTTTTATTTGCCAGCCCTTTCTCAGAAGTCCTGAGGGCCCGTCCCACTTGGTTAATAAACATTTATTAAGTGTCTGCTGTAAGCTTGAGCTAATCACTGGCCATACTTGTCCCTCTTGTGGGGGAAGACACCACACCCAGCGGGCTCAGGCTGAGGGTCCCAGGGCCTGGGGAAAGAGGAAGCCCTGGCTCCCAGGATGCCGTCCTGGGCCCCAGGGCCCGGCTGTGCTCCCCCCCTGGCTGTGGGGCAGCCTAAGGCCGTCAGGCTAGAAGCCCGAGGTCCCTTCCTTCTGGTCATCTGGGAGTCTGAGATAAGCGCCCAAATGTTAGGGCAGCCAGGGCTTCTCTCTCTCATCTTGTGGGCAGTGATGGCGATCTAACCACCATTGTTACCACTGTTTCTATGAGAAAGGACTTAGCCCAGGCAGAGCAGCTTGGGAGCACCGCACGTTGGGGGCCAGAGAGGGACTTCCTGTCTACGAACACCCTGCGGACCATGGGGAAGCCCCCCCAGACTGCTCTGGGCCCGAGCTTTTCCCAGGGTCTGGCACAGAGAAGGCACTTAATAAATGCCTTATTGGCATTTCCTCTGCCTCGGCACCCAGCCTTATTTCAGAGGAGCAGGGGCTGCTTCTGATTAAACTGCAGCCAGACCAATGGCTCCCAGCTGGAGGCCGGGCCTGTGTCTGCTCCGAGTTGCCAGAAGCGGGGAAGAGTTTGGCGGCCACGCGCTCTGAGGAAGGGCTGTGCCCGCGGAGGGCACAGCTGCGGGGATCCGGTGGTCACTGGCCACTCCGTCATTTTCTGCATTAACAGTGGGCGTCCCTTGCCACCTGCTCTGAAAAGCCTTTGCCAGCTCCCCTCCTGGCCGGTTAATAGTTAGCCATTATTGCAGCGAAACATAAATCTACAGGATCTAAAGAGAGTTCAGCTGCCCCTCCCCTCAAGGAGCTTCCATTGGTAGGGGGAGGACACAAGGAAGCCTTGGACGGGCAGGCCCCAGAGTCTGGGGGGGCCAGGAAAGGCCCCGAGCTCCTGGCACTGCTCTGGCTGCAGTCGTGCTTGTGTCTGTTTTGTCTTGGTGTCTGCCCGACCCATCTCTGGCTTTGAGTCCGGAAGGAGCTTGCGGAGGGTTAGTAACCAAGCCTCCCTGTGCCTGGCTGGCCAGAAAGGCCCGCCTCCCCCGGGCCGGCATTTCCCAAAGGTGGGTCCTAGGCTCCCCCTGCAGCTCTCATCCAGCGACGTCCAACATGGAGGCAGTTAGCCGACTAATCTGGACACAGCCTCAGCCATCGCTTAACTCCTGGAGTGGAAAATTCCGCGTCCCAAACCCTCTCCAAGCCCTGACTCCTCTAAGGAAGATGAAAGCCTGGGAGGGGTAAGTGGGACATCTCGTAACGTAACGGGATTCAGGATCGTCCATGGAACGGCTCGTAAAAATAGCTCCGGAGCATCATTCTCTACCCAGAAATCCATTTCTGCTACAGACAGCAGTTTCCTTCTCTTCCTCCCACTCTCAGTAAAAGACGGATCTTTCAGGATCATGACAGGAAATAAACGTGTGACTCTGCGCTGGCGCTCAAGGCCGATGAAGCTGCTTTTACTACTTATGCATTAGTGGACGGAGGACGGCTTGTTTCTGTGGGCCTGCAGTGTGTTGATTCTCGGCTGCAACTTGCAGTTTCTAGGAGGCAGTGAATTGGAAGTTGCTCCCTGGATTCACAAGCCCCATTTTACGTGTGAAAGCCAATGATGCTGCGTCATTGTCCGCAAGTTCATGAGTCATTTTCGTTTCCTTGCAGCGAATTGCGTTCACAGATAGAGATTTGGATCCCTTCTGGAGGAGGGGAGAAGCCTGACCCCTGCATGCTGCCATGCTGGCTTCCCGCCTCCCACGTCCCCTTGTGGCCCGGGAGGGAGCCTGTGCCTCTGGCTCCCGCTGTTTCTGGAAGAGAAGGAATTGGGAGAGAGAACCGCCTTGTTCCTTTGCATTGTTGTTGGGAGCACTCGGAAGCCGTGGGGATGCTCTAATTACTAGTTCCGAGGGGTCACAGTGGGAAGGGGGAGAAATAGGCCGGAGTGGCTTTTGGGGGGGGGCAGGAAGAGTCGGCAAGCCT
The DNA here is from genome assembly GCA_023553655.1 of Myrmecobius fasciatus. Classification (NCBI taxonomy): domain Eukaryota; kingdom Metazoa; phylum Chordata; class Mammalia; order Dasyuromorphia; family Myrmecobiidae; genus Myrmecobius; species Myrmecobius fasciatus. The sequence goes on from JAJPUD010016426.1 coordinate 12,950, forward strand.
GTGAGGGCGCTGCTGCCCATGCCACATTTGCTTGGGGCCCCTCTTCATTAGGTAAGACCACCCTCTTGGGCAGCTGAGTTAGAGCGCCGGGCCCGAAGGCTCTTCCTGAGTTCCAGTGTGGCGCAGTTCCTTGATTGGTGACTCGGCTTGCCTCAGTCTCCTGGTTCGTAAAAGGAGCCGGGGAGGCAGGCAAACCCCCAAAAGGATTCGTTAGTGCCTAGAGGGCCACAAAATGTGTCTTCTCCGGGCCCTTGTGCCGTGGGACCGGCACAGAGGGAAGTTCTGCGGCCTAGCCAGTGTCCAAGACGGACTCTCCTTGTGCGGAGGAAGGACTGCTGCCTGGCTCAGATGAAATGGTGCATTTTGTGAAGCCTTTGCAGATGGGGCCAGGGGCTGGGTCTTCTGGGGAGAGGCCCTCCACCCTCCCACTCCCTCTCCTCAGGGGGCTGCTCTGTGCCTTGTCACCCTGGAGTAGTTTGGGTTGGTGGAGATTGATGAGGGAGAAGGTGAAGCTTGAGTGGATGAGGAGAGCCCTCTTATCTCCTCCTCGGGCGGAGCTGGGCAGTCACCTCCCCCAAGGGACGACTCCTTTCCCTAGTCCTTTCATGCTAAATTAAAGAGCTGAAACATTATCATTTTTGAATGGTCTTAATCTAATTTGTAATGTTCTATGGATGTGACACCCATTAAAAAACAAAACAAGCTACTGACAACAAGAAATTTTGAAAGAAAGAGGGAGAGGCTGGTACTGCTTGAGCCTAATGTAATTATTTTTGCTCTGCTGTGCAGAGGCAGCCTGCCAGAAGAAGGGGTACAAATTAATTAACCAACTGTTCGCAGCGATATGGTGATGCCGTTAGTGATAAGTGTGGAAGGAATAAGCGGGTGCTGCCCCGGCTGGTCTTCTTTCATGGGGGAGGACGACTTGTTGGCCAAAACGAAATAGACAGAAGGCCCAGGAGAAGAAGGGCCTGGCTTCTGGCTGCTTTCGGGTCGTCCAAAGAGATTGCTTTGCTGTGGTTTTGGATCGCTCGCCAGCTGCCACCGAGAGAGGAAAAATGCCCTTTTCCCGGCATAATCTTTCAAGAAATGGCCGCGAGTGTTTGGGCCTTCAGTTGGACACATGGCGATTATGTGTGATTTCCCCCAGCCCCCAGGTCATTTCCTATGTGACTATTTTCACCCAGTAACCTAAGTATGAGAGCAGCACTTACTAATCCAGCGAAGCGCGGATGACTCATCAGGGCAGCACTGATCTGCTGCCATAGTTTTTGCATGAGCACTCATCAGAAGGTAAAGGGCTTTTAACCAGGTCTCATAAGCTCTGCCAGTGGTAATGGGGCAGCCAGATTTCTGGGCACTTTAAAAAAAAGGGCGCTGGGAATACTTTGACATGCAGGGCGCCCCAGAAGAATCGGGGCGGGCTAAAGCTCTGACTTAGAACGGCGCCAAGACTTTTGGGACATCCTGTGTTTGGGTTAATTTCACTTGTCAGCTCCAGTCAGGCTGGTCAAGCGCATGACATGTCCGGGAGGTTCCCCTCATTTGTGACCGGCTAAAGGGACATTCTGGCCCGTTCTTATTTATTGAAGTCCTCCGGGCCGTCTTGTGAAGGTTCAGAAAAGCATGAAGAGAGGGGAAATCACTTGAAACTTCCTTGACAAATTATTCTCTGGCTACTGGGCCTTATACTTCATGAAAGTAGATTAATGAGAGTGCCAGCAATCTTCCAAAAAACAACTTGAGTTTGTGTTTGTCTGTGGCTGTGAACCACACCCAGCCGAAGAGGGGAGGATTCTTTAGAACATTAAGGAAGATGGTGAGCAAATGAATCCCTTTTTGTGCTTTTTTTTTGGGGGGGGGAAGGGAGGTGGGTTAATTTCTAATTTTGCCCCTTTGAGAAATGAGGGAAATGCGCCCAGTGCAGATCTGGAGCTGTTGTGCACCTTAGAGAAAATCCCCCAGGACCATATTGCCAGAATGGGTGAGAAGCAGCATTTGAACAGAGTTCTGGCCCCCAGGCTGCCGGCCCCCCCCCCCCCCTTCCCCGGCTGCTTCCCCTTCATACTTGCTCCACAGAAAATAACTGTGAAAGGAAGTCTGTACAAATAGGATAATTACCAGAGAAAAGTGCTCTGGGGCACTACCATAATTGAAAGTAAAAGTGCTCTAATTTTAGAAGCCATCTGAAAAGCAAGATTCTCTCCAGGTTATTGACAGTCACTGTTATGACAGACAGCAATGAAATGAAAAAAAGTAGATTGCAGTGTATGCAGCGGACTCTTTCAAGGCCTATGAAAAACATCTTTATTTTTTGTTTAAAGTCTTCTTTAAAGTCCCCTTTAAAATGGCCTTTACTTTGCCTTTGTGTAAGCCATTGTTTGAGTTTTAGGCATATAGTTTAGCCATTCACCTGAGCACCAGTCACTCAGCAAACATTAAGTGCCTGCTGTGTTCCAGGCATCTTGAAATGTGGTTTGGAATTGCCACCTCCATATGCTGCAGCTTGTTGAATGTAGGGGAAATTGCTTCATCTAGAGCAGGCGATAAAGCATCTCCCTAAAACGGCCAAACCCTAAAGGGGCGGCCGCATGTGGTGCTAGACCAAGCCGGCCGACTGGTCGGTGGTCTCATGCTGCCTTGTGGTTTGGGTGCCGGCGCCCTGCGGGGAACCTGGGACTCTCGGTGAGGGTCGGGAGCCGTCCCCCACTTCTCATGCGCTCCAAGGATGGCGCCGTGCACGTTCTGCAGCCTTGTGCACGTTCCGGGAGGGCCGCCGTTCCCTCGACGAGGTCCCGGGTTCTTTGGAGCCGCAGGTGTTGCCTGCAGAATGCCCCCCAGGCCCGGACAGTCAGATAGATGGGGGGGTCTCCTGCAGGGGCACCCGTTCTGCCCACGGGGCCTTCTGTGTGTTCGTGGGCAGGTGCCAGGCCGTGCTCCTGTCATCCCTTGGGGCTCCAGCGGGGGATGCTCTGCCCCACTTTGCTCACTCCTGGACCTCTGCACGGTGGGCAGCTGGCGTGGCGGCCCTGCTGGATGTTTGTATGGAAGGAGGGGAAGCTTGAGTTCTTCTCTGCATCCATACCTCCGTGGGCACCCGCAGACACCGTCCACCCAGGTCTCGTCTCCCAGGCACCTTAGTCAGTACAGTGCCGCCTGCTGCCAGCGGGAGCCTCTGGAGGACCTGGCCACCCACAGAGGTGCCCGTCAGCCCGCGAGGTTCTGCCAGGCCTCCTCTGTCCGGGGGGCGCTGCTGCCAACAGCTCTCTGCCCGTTTTAGGGCTTGCCTGAAGTTTGTTCTCAGCAGGCCTTTGCGCTGGCCAGGTTCCCTGGAGCGATCGCTGATGATCATGGCGTCTGGTGGGAGAGACCTTGCTGGATGGGCCTGGCGGCTTTGCTCTCCTGGGCCCGCACCCAGCACAGGGGTCTCGGCTGCTCTCTGTCCTTCAGCCCGGCGTGAGACGGGAAAACTCTGTTTCTCTGGGCCCGCTTCCCCTTATGGGAATACCCTTGATGGAAACATAGGTGATGCCCACGGAGCTTTTTTTTTTTTTTTTTAAATCAATAAGGTCTGATTTTCCCCCTACATCCTTGGTTTTGGCTGTATGGAAAGCTAGAAGGAAGACCAGATTCAGTCTCTCATACTTCCTAGTTCTGTGATGTTGGGCAGTCCCTTCACCTCTGTCTGCCTCAGTTTCCTCATCTGTAAAATGGGGATAATAATGGCACCTGCTTCTCAGGGTGCTTGTGAGGGTCAAATGAAGTAAAAATTGTAAGTATTTAGTGCCTGGCACGTGGTAAGGCCCAGAGGGATGTTAGCCGTCTTATTAGTGTCCTACATTTTCCCAACCCTTTAGATCTCTTATGAGTCAAACCCTCAATGCATCTTTGATTCTACTGGTACCCCGATCCAGATCCCTATATCATCTGATGGTTTCCCCATATTTTTCTCTTTAAAGCCAGTTTTTATTCTGTAAATACCTCAGGAACAGTGAAATCCAAGTCCATATGTGACTCCACAGCCTCAGTGGAAAAAAGTCTGAGGCCATTTTTGCAGATCTTTTCCAACTTTTTGATGATTGCAAGTCTTTGCATTGGCTGCCTTAAACATTCTTGGATGGCTTTGTCTAACTGGATTCTTACCAGCTTTTTGGGGTTTGGTTTTGTTCCTTAGTGCCTTAATCAGCTTTAAGAAGTGGTGCTGTTCATCACTGTCCATTGGACTCCTTCAAGAATTTACAAATGAGTTTCTGTCCTGAGCCTATGTGGCCTGGAGCGTTCCTTCCAGTTTGGCACCCAAGCCAAATGTTGGCTGACAGATGTACTTCCTGACCTCTTTGGGTCTCTTTGTCATAGCAATTCCTTTACATTGGTTTACTTTCCGGATGAAATGAATTTAGTTAGCCCTGGTGCTGTTGCTGCTGTCCCTTGAGGAGGATTCAGAAAGGAGTTGGGTCCTCAGGAGGATTTTGCCGTTTCCCAAAGGCCCTTTCTTTCCCCTCTCAGTCCAGCTCATTCCTTGTCCATTTGCAGTGTATTCAGAATTCAGAAAGTGATGGACAGGCTCAATGGATTGGCCTTCCACTTGTGGATTATAATCTGGGAAAACAAGTGTCATTCTGCTTTTATTCTTGTGGGGGAGTAATTAAGGATTATTCTGAGGATGATGCACATCATCTAGAATTCTCTGCAGCCTGGTGGGGCTTCAGCACCTTAGAGATCAAACAGTTCAATCCTTTCCTCTCTTTTTTTTTTTCTTTAATTCTTTTAAACATATTTTCATATGTTTAATCATCAATCAAATCCCCAATCAAAAAGGGGAAAAAATGAGAAAGAAGGAAAAAAAAAACCAGCAGCAGTAAAAGAGGTGGAAATGGTATGCTTTGGTCCACACTCAGTCCCCACAGTCCTGCCTCTGAGTTCCGGTGGCTCTCTTCATCACATGATTGTTAGAACTGGCCTGAATTGTCTCATTGTTGAGAAGAGCCTCAACCATCAGAACCGATCATCGAATAATCTTCTTGTTGCCGTGTACAATGATCTGATTCTACTCACTTCCTTTAGCATCAGTTCGTACAAGTCTCTCCAGGCCTCTCTGAAATCTGCCTGCATAATTTCTCACAGAACAATAATATTCCATACCATTCATGGACCATAACTTATTCAGCCATTCTCCAATTGATGGGCATCCCTTCAGTTTCCAGTCTCTAACCACTATGAAAAGGGCTGCCACAAACATGTGGGGCCCTTTCCTTCCTTTATGATCTCTTTGGGATACAGACTTAGTAGAGACACTGTTGATCAAAGGGTATGCATTTTCCTTTTTATTCATGAAGCATTTGAAGCCTGGAACCCACAGTAATAACATAACTGGAGTAGGATTTGAAGCCAGGTCCTCTGATTTACTCTGGATATCGAAAGCTGTAAACACGCTACTCCTCATTCACCATTCAGTCCCATGCTGGAGGGTCTGGCCAGACCCTGCTCACCAGGCTTGTGGTGGGTTGTATGTAGCATTGGTCTGAGAGCCCGAGGGTCAGATCTGGGGGCACCCTGCTGGAAGCTGTGCCCTCCTGCAGAGCATCAGTCAGCCATAGATTGTACTGGCAAAGGAGTGAGGAGGAGGGAGGGAAGGAGGAAAGAGAAGGAGGGGATGAAGGGGGAGGGAGGCAAGGAGGAGAGGAAGGAGGGAGAGGAAAGAGGGAGTTTGTGGCACAGGTTGTGATGGTAAAGGCACATTAGCCAGACCGTCAGGCCATAGGCCGGCCCACCCTGTCCTCAGTCCCCTCCTCTTGGGGGTAACACTCCTGAAGGCAGTTTGTCCTTGGAGGAGGGTCGGTGACAAGTGTGGGACTCTCTGGCCTAGTGCATGGTGGGGGGTGGCAGCCTTGAGACCCAGTCACCCCGGGCACAGGGTCCCAGCTGCCCGCCCCCATGGGAGCCCGGAGGGAGGGAGGCCCTCCTTGGGGGCTGGGACGGCTTGCTTTTGGCCCTCCTGAGTGGTTCCCTGCCTTCCCCCTAGAAGCCCCAGATTGCGAAGGGGCTGAGAAGACAGTGATAAACCTCCCGCTTCACACGTGGGGCTTGCTGTTGTTCAGGGCCTCGTGTGCTGAGCCAGGAGAACAGTGTGTGGGAGGGAGGGGGCTCCCTTGTCCCAGTGTGTCCTGGGACCCCTGCAGGGAGCCTGCTGTTCAGAGTCCCAGTGCTGAAGGGCCTCCTGATGTGGGGGTGGAGTGAGACCTTTTTAACTTTATAGCTATAGGACTGTAGCCCGAGCCTGTCTAAATGCCTTCACGTGCACACATCCACCAAGATTTAAACAAATCTCCCATAAGAACACTGGAATCCCAGAAAGACATGAAAACGCCGTGATTTCACAGTTGTTGTTTGTCAATGGTCAGGGCTGGCCAAAGGTCATTTAAGAAATTATATAAAAGTTGAGCTTACAGTCTCTTCTGCAGTGCAGCTTATGTATGAAACACAACACATCTCTTACATTAATTTTATTTATTTTAACAGAATTCTTTTTCCAATTACATGTAAAAATAGTTTTAGCATTCATTTTTTATTTTTTTATTTTTATTTTTATTTATTTTTTTTATTAAAGCTTTTTATTTGTATAACATATGTATGGGTAGTTCCCCAACCTTGATCTTTACAGAGCTTTCCATTACAAATTTTACCCCCAGTCCCCTCCCCTCCCCTAGATGGCAGGAAGTCCACTACATGCTAATAATGTTGAAATGCTTGAGAAGTTATAGCATTCATTTTTTAATAAGATTTTGGGTTCCAAATTTTCTTCTTTGCCTCCTCTTCCCCAAATAAACTGATATAGGTTATACATGTATAATGATATAAGTTATACACGTACAATATATACACATGTATACGTGTATAGTCTGCCATTGATTCTTTCACTGTATTTCCTTTCCATCCTTATATGATACTGTGGCTGTTTTTGTATTTGGGCTAGTGGTACTCTAATCAGGAAAATTGTCCTTTCAGAATAGATATGTTAGGAGCTTTACAATTTGAAAGATGATGAATTTAATTCGATATAATCTGTTTGCCCCCCCACTTCCCTTTCGCGTTTCCCCGGTGAGTCCGTGTGAAGCTTTGGAGGTAAAAGGGGCTTGTGGAGCCCAGCTTGTCCAAACCTCCCCTTTCTCCAAATGGAAGCGCCTGAGCCTGCGATCGGGGTCCTTGCCTAAACCTGGGGTTCTTAGCCCCAGTTTCCTTCTCCGAAGCACGCTCCTGACTTAGCCTATCTCGATGGAAATTAATTACATGCCTCTCCTTACTTTGGGCTGATGGCTTTGCTCCCAAAAACCAGGATCTGTTTCCAAACTTGGCTTTGGTGACTTCCTTGGAGAGAGCTGAAGTGGGTCCCCGGGAACGTCACGGGGTGACAGCCCCGAGTCCAGGGGAGCCTTCTAACTGACAGCTCCCGAGCTGCCAGTGCCATGACTCACTGGGTGAGCACCCCCTCACTCCTACGTTGTGGTTTTGAATGGCCAGACTAATCCTGGGACCGATCATGTGCAGCGTGCTGAGGGATGGCACTCGCCGTGTCGGGATAGGGTTACAGGAAACCAGCCTTCAGCTGCCGGGCCCAAAGTGACAGTGGCCCAACAGAACTGCCCCCCGCGTGCGCCCCAAGGCCGGCCACATCCTGCCCCAAGCCAGCGGCCCTGCCCCTCCCCTGACTCCTCTCCACGGAGGCCGAATCCCACAGCCAGTCTGGTGGGAAGCCTCTGCAGGCCCAGAGAGGCCGGCCTCTGGAGGCCAGACCTGCAATTTGTGGCCGGGCCCACCCTCAGAGCCTGGCGAGCACGGCCTTTGAGCATACGGGGTCACCTCCATCCCACGGAGAGGCCTGGGGCTAGGACCTCAGTGGAGACAGCCAGTCCTCAAATCGCAGAGAGGTTGGAGAAAACCTAAACCCAAACCCTGCTAATCTTGTGGCCCAAAGTTACTGGGGGCAGAAATGGAACCACTGGCAGATTGGAAGACACGACAGAGGAGAAAAGCTCCATTCAGAGCTCAGAGAACAATGAAGTCGACGAGATTTGTTTTTCAGAAGTTCAAAATGAATTTTGAAGCAGTTTTGCCTTAAAGTTTTTTCACTTCATTTCCTTAAACAGAATGCATTGGGAATTTTCATCGAGTTGTTATCTGCAGAAACTCTTTGCTTATTTTTGAATTTAGCAAAAGTTCCCTGAGTTTTTCTTAGCTTGAGTTTTGAAAAGCCCAGAATCAAATGCCTTCCCTATACTTGGGTGGGTCCCAGCTATTCATTTGTAACTGGACGGGTTCAGTGTCAGCCCTAAGAAATATGTAAAAACATCCACAAGCGTGCCCTCTCTCTCTCTCTCTCTCTCTCTCTCTCTCTCTCTCTCTCTCTCTCTCTCTCTTTCTCTCTCTCTCTCTCTCTCTCTCTCTCGCTCACACACACACACACACACACACACACACACACACACACGTCCCATTTCTTTCTGTTGCCTCAACATTCCATACTATCTTTGACAGTTGCTAAGCTCTTTGGAATGTTACAGTACAGAAAATTCGTGCATGTATATACACAGAATATATGTATGGGTTTAAACCAGCTTAAGTAAGAGACATTATCTTGTATATCCCAGGCTCTAAAAAGAAAAAAAAACCTTGAACACAAAATTTCACAGGAAGTTACATAAGATTTCTACATACACCATAGTTTATTTAGCAAAGATGTGCACATAAGGGAAAAAAATTACAAGAATATATATTTAATTAGATCCTAATATATACATGTGTTTGTGTACACACACACACTCACACAGTTCCTGAAAAATAACAAAACTCGGAAAGTATTGTTAATAACTTTTTCTGAAGAGTCACAGAGATTTAAGTTCTTTCTTCCTAAATTGAGTTGTTTTCTTTATTGTTTTCCTTAATGGTAGCCATTAGCTTATGTCACAAGAAAAGTCAAATGCTCCAGAAAAAAGAACTTGAGCTGTTCTTGGCACGCGACATTTTTTCCGTGGCAGATTGAGTCCTGGGTCTTTAGTGTCACTTTTCATCTTCAAAAACCCCCACTTTATAAAATGGGGGGTGGCTCGGACATCAGAAGAATGCAAATTCATGGGGTGTTGCACGGTATTGATTCTAATTCAGCGTCGCAAAGTTATGAAAACTAGCACACGGGCCTAAATGGCCTAGAAAGAATCCAGGCCATTCACCTGCTGCTCTTTTGATTGCTATTTATAAAACTCATTTGTCCTGAACTTTGTCTCTGATGCTCATAGATGCTTCAGACCGAACTGGACAAACCTCAGGTCTTGCTGCTTAAATAATATTCTTGCGTTTCCTGTGTATTTCTTGCAAATGGAGCTTTCTTAAAAGGTTGAAGCCAGGGGAAATTTGATTTTTATTTCATATCCTCTATTTTAGTGTTTTGATAGTAGTCCTATGGAATATACTTTATTAAGCGTTGATCATTGCCTTCCTAACAGACTTTGAACTCTTCTGTGGTGTTGTGAAATAGTGCACTCATTTTTTTTTTTTTAAAAAGCACTTTGTTTTGCCTTTATTTTTATTCGCAGTCAGTAGTCAAGTAGAAATGTGATCATTATGAAGTTTTAGGATCTAGGCCAACCCCTGATTTTACAGAAGAGGAAACTGTGGCTTGCGCAAGGTCATACAGATGATAAGTTTTAGAACGAGGATTTGAACTCGTCACCTCCCGTCCTTCCTGTAGCTCCATCACCCTGCTTCCCCCTCTCTCTCTTTCTCGGTACTCTAGTTGGTTTCAGTGGCGTTGTCATGTCTTACATGATGCAGGATCAGGATTGCCAGAAGCCATGTGGGGCCCTTTCTTCCCCCTTTCCCTCAGAACCTTGCATATTTCATAGTCCCCCAATTAGAACAAAATCATTCCATAGTCTTATTAATATAGATAAAAGCTAAATTCAGACTTTGTTCAAGTAATGAAGTGTCTGGATAATTCCCGGTGACATGTGATTCAGTTAATCCTACTTTGATTTATCTGCATATTGGTGTTTAAAGAATATTTAAATGTTAATGTTGGGACTTAGTCTTAAGAGAAAACTACAGTTTGGAGAATGATTACTTGTTTTGGCCTCAAAATGAAACCTATGACACTATATCCTGGATTAAGAGAAAGTTTACATTGAAATTGATAATTTGCTGTTTTTCCTTTTATTTGTAGTTTTAGTTTTCTAAAATATTTATGTCCTTCAAAGCAGTTGAATATGCAGTTGATTCGATCAAGTTAGATAACTTTTCCAGTGTCATAGTTTCAACATCCTTGCAAAATACTTTTAAATTCATGGAAATGTTAGTTGGGAGGGGGAAGGTTGGCAATTAATTCTGTTGTGCTTAATAACATTTTCAGGATTAGATAGTGAACTAGACATTTAAATAAGGGCAATTTCATTTGCAAATATTCATGTAATTTCCATTATATTTAAATAAGTTTGATTATTATTAAAAGCAAATTGCATGAGACTTTATTTTGTTAAATCTATGACAGATATGTGTTTATATATACACACACACATATATATATAATATAATTATATATATAAATATAATATATATGTGTGTATATGTATACATACACACACATACATGCATATATGTATATTTAATGCAGGAGTCTTTTTTTACCAATGACTTGATATGGCTTGTTTTTGTTTTTGTTTTTTTTAATTACAGGATTAAAATTGCCCTGAAAAAGCATATCAAAGACAATTGTGTATGTAAACAGTTCTGGAAAGCTTGCAGATTTATTCATAAAATTTGCATGAGCTCTGACTCTTTAGTAAGGATTCCTTTAGGAGGATCTCAGGTAGCAGATGGCAAGCATAGAATGCTCAGTTAAACAAATCAAACCATTCAATGATGGCATCTTTCTCAGTTATGATGCATTTAATGTGGTTGCAAAATTTTAAGCTAAAACAATTTTGGAATACGTTGAGAATTTCAGGAGCTCCAAAGGCTTCCTCGGCGCTCGACATATTTGCGTGACTAGACACTAATGATTTTTGTTACCTGAAGAGTAAGCTGTGCTTTGTTTCTTTGTTGCAGATATGCCAATATTTGGTCTCTGTCCAGCCCATGATGATTTCTATTTGGTGATATGTAACCACTGTAATCAGGTCGTTAAACCACAGGCATTTCAATCACATTATGGTAAGTGTGCATCCATTTAAAATCTTCTTTAAAGGGGGAAGGTAAAGCAGGATTAGGCCTAAGATGACAGCAACATGGTGCATCATAATACTTTTTATTTTCACAAAGTAGATTATGTTGAGGATTCATAAGTACCAGTCAGTGCTCATTGTTTTGTAGGTGCTTTGGAAGATATAGCCAAACACTCGTTTTAATTTTTTTTTTTTCTCTTGTTTTCCATGAGCTCAATGCTAAGCACTTGTTTTTTGTTTTTTTGTTTTTTTTCGTTTAATTTTTTAAAACAATTTTTGTGAAGTTTGGATTTTGGTTAATTGGGGATCTTTTCTGCATAGTCTTGTGGTCGTTCCTCATTGTGGAATGGAGGAAGGGATGGTTGGGTTCTTGCCGGAAAGGCTTCAGGAACAGGCCTGGGCCAAACTGTGTCTACTTTTGATGACCTGTCTGGTCAAGTCCGGAGTGGCTCATCCCCAGCACACTGGCCATGTGGCGAATTCTTTGGCCATGGCAACCCTTGGACAAAGCACAAGGCAAAATAGCCTTGTGCTCTCTGCGGCCCCTTTTCATTTCTGCAGGGACAGGGTCTGAGTGGTGGGAACGGGTCGGCGTGGAGCTGGGGATTATGGTTTCTTTACCTGCCTTTTTGCCCCCAAATGGGGAATCATTCATCCAGTGACCTACAAGGGTACGTTTTGCCTGAGGAACTGGTTTATCAGTCTTAAGACTCTTTGTGATTGAAACCAGAAGACAAAACAAAGTTGTTGAGAAATTGAACAAGCTGTTGATCAGCTCTAGAAGAAAAGAATCTCCAGGGCCAGATGGATTTACACAAGTGAATTCTACCAAACATTTAAAGAACAATTCCAATATTGTGCAAACTATTTGGAAAAACTGGAAAAGAAGGAATCCTACCAAATTCCTTTCATGACACTGACCTTACCTTTGACCAGGTAGGGTCAAAACAGAAAAAGAAAATTATAGACCAGTTTCCTTAATGAATATTGATACAAAAATCTTAAATAAGATAAATTGAAGGATCGGCTTTCAGATGAGGCAAATAAATTGGCGCATACACACACACTCACTCACACACTCACACACTGTTCCAGGAGGCACGAATGAGGAAGGCCAAAGATGGGAGCCTGCTATATCTTCTATAAGTCTATTCGTTACAAATAATTTTTCCAAGAAAAGGATCTGAAGGTTATAGATGGAATTCATCGTGGCCCTGTGTCTCCTGGCCTGAAGGCCCAAAGAGCCAGACTCAATTCCTTCCTTCAGTGTTTTTTGTCTGAATGAACTTGGGCAAGTCTCTTCCCTGGGCCTCAGTTTCCTTAACTGTGAAAGAGAAGGGATTGGACTAAATGGCCCTGAGCTCCCTTCCATCTCCAGATCTGGGATCCCATGGTTTTAATGGCACAAAAAGTGAAATTGGTTACAATATAAATGAAAGGAGGGGACGCGTCCAAGTGAGAATCAGTGATTCTCTGGGCAGCTGCCTGCCTGGGATAGTCCCCTGATGTGTATGAATGAAGTTCGGACTCGGCAGAATAATAAAACAAGATACAGGTGCCTGTAGCCAAGATAACTCCAGGCTGAGAGGATATGGTATCAGAAAGGAGAAACAGATGGAGGACAGGAGAGCGAGTGACACGGACTATGTCCGTTTTACCCGGAAGGTTACATGATAGAGATCCAAATGACAGAAGGCCCGAGGGAATGCCTGAGTGACAGAGAAAGAGGGCGGCCATCGGCAATGCGAGAGCAGCGTCACCTGAGAAAGTGGCAACAAGGGAGAAACCAGAGAAAACCCAATGGACGTCACCACCAACACGGTCACCGAGGGGCCTGAGCTGGAGGGCGGACGAGAAGGAGCAAAGCCAGCAAAGACCTGGAAGGGTTCTTGTCAGCAAGCCCATTGCTGTGTCAAGGAGATGGCGAACGTGCTTAGGAAGGACTGAGGAGAATAAAGGGGGAAAACAAAGCATCTATGGAGGCACGCGGTGTGGGGGGCCCAGCTGTGAGGCCTGACGCGGGAGGTTGTCCGGGCTGAGAGAGTCCGAGCGGACGAGCAGGTCGCCTTGCCTTGGATGGACCTCCCGAGGACCCACGAGGGTCGCTGTGGTTCAGAAGGGCGTCCCTTAGAGCTCTGTTCTGTGGTTCTAGTCCTCAAGAATTGGAATGGGGGATCACTGACAGGGCAGCGGCAGGGGGCAATTCCTCCCATTCTATGGAAGCCATGCAGCAGCGCACCCTTTCTTAAAGAGAGGGAGAATTGGCCTCCAGTTCACAGTCCCTTCCACTAAATTTGGGCTGCTCCCTTTCCCATGCCAGAGAAAACTGGAGGTGGAAATAAGTGGCTCCCCCCACCCTCATGGGAGTATCCTGAAGGCTAGTTGTTGTGTCCGGGCTAGCTCAGTACCAGCCCCAGACCTTGGTCTTAGAAAAGCCCTTAGAGGAGATGGGGAACCGAACCAGACATTGTCAGCAGGTTCCCTCTGGGCTCACCCAGAGTTCCCTCACTGTCTGGTCCTCTGTTACAGCTAGTGGATCGGTAGCCTGCAGGGACCTATTTGTTTGACCAGAGAGATGACTGCCCAGGTCTTGATCAAGAGACTGTCCCACGGGGCAGCTAGGGGGCGCAGTGGATAGAGCCCCAGCCCTTTAGTCAGGAGGACCTGAGTGCAAATGTGGTCTCAGACACTTAACATTCCCTAGCTGTGTGACCCTGGGCAAGTCACTTAACCCCAATTGCCTCAGCAAAAAAAAAAAAAAAAGAGAGAGAAAGAGAGAGACTGGCCCAGAACGGAGCAAGCATTCCTCCATGGGGTAATGAGATGGTGATCCATTTGTGGCAGTGCATCCCTTTTGCACATTGGGTAACAAACAACAACAATGAAGTGTGTTGATATAAAGCTGCAGACAGACCATACAGGAAATCAAACAGAACATTCGCTTGGAAAACCTAGATCGGAAGCCTATTCCAGCATCCAAGGAAATTGTGGAGTTCCTTGAGCCAGTGTCCCTGTGGCTTATTTCCTAATTCTCTTCTTCTTTGCACCTGTTGTTCCTGTCACCCTAAGCACCCAGACTTGTTACTTACTATCCTTCAGGATGTTGAATATTCAGCCTATGTCTTCCCTGTGGAGGGACACGATCAATTAGCAAGTATGGCCAGGTTGGAATCCATATGATGGGAGAGGAAGTCACAGGCTTATTGGAGAGCATATTCAAGACTCTTTTTACTCAGGACAACTAGTTCAAGATGGAAGTTTTCCTCCTACTTACTAAATTCTATGGGATGTCTTAAAAAAATTATAGAAAACCTGATGGTCAAAATCTAGTTGTTTTTATTCTGCAAAAAGATTCATCTTTTTTGGATCATTTTATATGGAGATAGCTAATGTTTCCTAAGTGGAATTTATTTTATTTCAAAAAAATATTTCCAGATTTTGGGGTTTGGGGGAATGTATTTCTGTTCTTTAAGATGAAGTACACTTGTACAATAGCCCCTGGTGAACACTTTCTTCGGGAAGCCCACCTGATACACACCGAGCAGATCCCTTGATCTGCACATTACTGACAAATCAAGCAAGGGAAGAAGACATACACAAAATGTTGCTGTCTAGAACATCCTCGATCAGTATCGTAAGAGGGGCACAGACCCAGCACCTTAAAGATCCTAAAAGGAAGTGATGGATCCCTTCTGACAAGGGTAGCCAGAGGAGGTGTCCAAGGCAGAACTCATCACCGTTCTCCCGAATCTCTGTTCTTGCGATCTCGGCTCACAACCCGGTGGCTGCTGTTCACTTGTTTGAGTCGTGTCCGACTCTTCGTGAGGTTTTCTTGGCAAAGCTTTTGGCGTGGCTGGCCGTTTTATAGAGGAGGAAACAGTCAGTTAAATGCCTGGCCCAGGGTCACCCCTCACTCAGTGTCTGAGGCCGGATCTGAACTCATGGAGACATGGCTTCCTGACTCCAGGCCTGGCCGCCCTGGCAACCTGCCCTGCCACCCCCCCCATGCAGCACCCCTCCTCGTGGGCCTGCCGCCCTGGTGCTGCTGGTCTTGGTCCTGGCCTCCCTGCCTCGAGTGTCTCTTCTCTTTGTCCTCTCCCTTCGGATGACCAAGCTCGCCCCCCGAGCAGAGTGGTCTGGGATGGAGGACAGTGGGTGGGGAGCCTTACAGCCACCTTACATACAGGTGATAGATTGGCCCCTGCTGCCAAACGGCTTTCAAGAATCGTTAGTGACATGGGATGACTCATCGGATAGGAAAACAGGAAGACCTATTTGGAAATGAAGGTTCCCTATTATTTATAGGGTCCTAATATTCTATTACAGCCCACCCACCTACCACAGTTTAATAACTCATGCTACTGATAGATGTCTACCTTATTTCTTGTTTTTTGCTGTCATAAATTGTGTGGCTGTGAATAGTATATGTGTATATATACACACCTATGTATGTGTATGTACATATATTGATGGGGGCAGAGAGAGAGAACATTGTAATTTAAGTATGTTATTAACCATGAAATCTCTGGGGCAGAGAATGGAGGCTTGAGTCATTTTTCTTTTTTTTGCTGAGCCAATTGGGGTTAAGTGACTTGCCCAGGGTCACACAGCTAGGAAGTATCTGAGGGCAGAGTTGAACTCAAGTCCTCCTGACTTCAGGACTGGTGCTCTATCCACTGAGCCACCTAGCTGCCCCTCTTTTTTTTTTTTTTTTTTTTTTTTATTAAAGCATAATTTCACTTTGCTTCCCGGAGTGAGTGGGCCGGTTCACAGTGTGACCAAGCACACCTGTCTCCACATCCTTTGCAATGTTGATTTTTTTCCATCTTTTATCCTTGGTGCCAGTTTTCTCAACAAGCGGTGGGACCTTCTGATTGTTTTCAGTTTTCATCTGCATTTCACTAGATATTGACGAATGGATGAGTCTGTCATGTAGTAGTTTAAAGTTTGCAGTTGTACTTTTCCCCCCCAAAAACCCCAGTCATAATTGTGCTAACGAAACTTTGTGGTGAAATGTGTGCTTGGTTCGGAGTCCAGAACCTTGCCTCTGACACAAGCTCTTCATAGGAGCTTGGCCAAGGCTGCCTCCCTGGAGTGTTAGGAAGAAAGTACATTCTAAAATGCCGTGTGTGAATTATTATCCCGATCCAAACAATGGCAGAGGGAAATGACGGTGCCAGGCTTGCGGGTTGGCTAGGTTAGACTAGCAGAGGCCGGTGGGATCGGCTCGTGGGGAGAGATGAATTTGGTCTCGAATTTGCCGATTCGATGCCAAGGGAATCACCCCACCTTCCTGCCAAGGGAGGGCTCCCCAATGGTGTTGGGGTGCAGCTGTGGTGGAGTAGAAAGCAGAGGAAGCCGGGGTCAGAGCCCTGGGGGACCCCCCTCATCTGCTGGAGGAGGGGGGGCTGGCAGGGGTACCGAGGTAGTCGGAGCTGCTTGTGGGTGGTTTAGGCGGGAGTGATAGGGCATAGTCGGTGCAGACCAGAGCAGGTGGTGACTGCTGGCTTCATGGCTGCAGCCCGAGCCAGATAAAATAGAACTGGGAAGGGCGGAGCCAAAGAGCCGCCAATCCAGCGCATCGCCGATAGTGGGGATTGGTGGTTTTCTAAGTCAGCCTGCAGACCACAGGATCCATTTTTGTTTGAGTTTGACACCACCAGGGTGGGCCCAAAATTTGGCGGTGGTCAGGAGCCCGGGGAAAGCATTCCTCCGGCGGGGATGAGTTAGTAAATCCTTTCCTTGCCATCCCCTTCACACGTCAGGTAGCAGATGGTCACAGTGAGTGTGTCCTTATAAAGCTGCGGTCAGACGCTCACCGAGGTTGGAAAGCAGGTTCCGACCGAGACCTTAGCAGCCTCCTCCTTACCCCAGCCGCCCGATCCCCTTCTCCAGTGGCCACCATGTCCTTGTTCCCTGCGCCTCCCCTGCGTCGGTTGTCCCTTCTCGCTGCTCCCCGTTGCCATCATGCCCAAGATGGAGCAGAAATTCCCTGTGCCGTACGCGCTCGGTGGTGCTGCAGACTCGACCGTGCTCCTGCTCGTCCCTCCTGCTGTGCTCCCAGGGGACTGAGTCCCTGAGAGTGCTCCTGCTCTCTCCTCTGTCCCCCTCCCCTGTTTTTCCCTTCCTGACCCATAGTTCTGGTTGTATTCTGGACACTCACAAGCCTTTCTGTACCCAGGGCACTGACCAGCTGCTGTGGCTGTGGTCTGAGTGAGGGGCTCCCTCTGCGCCGCTCTTTCCCCTGGGACTTGGAACTCCTTTCAGAACCATCAGCGCAGGGCCTGGCATGTGGTGGGCAATGGGGGCCTTCACCCAGGCCTCCTCAAGCGAGACAGCCTGCCAGTAGGGCCATGTCCTCCCCCTGGGCCACGACCAGACCCTCCTGCCCACCCTTGTGGCTCCTGCCTCCTGTGAGCCGCATCCTTTTGGGCTCAGCCCATCGTGCCTTGTCCTGGCCCCTCTCCAGGGGCTGCCGACCCTCTCCGATCACGCCCGCCCCTTCCCTGCCTTCTCTGCTGCACTCAAGTCCATCTCAATGACGTCTTCCCCAGCCCCCCATCACCCTTGACCTTCCAAGGTTCCTTCTCTGCCAGCCCCCTCCACTAATTGGAATTTCATTTGCCTCTGAGACCAGAAGGGTGTTTTGGTGGTGAGCTGGCCCAAAGCTGGAAAAGCTGGCTCTGTGACGCAGGCTGGCTGGGTGCGCTCTGAGACTCTCCGTCAGAGGAGGTGCCCTTCCGCTTCGAGAGGGAGTTGTCCATCCCTGGGACATCTCGGGTCCGGCCGCAGCCTTCCTAGGTCACTCCAGCTCCTCCCCCTCCCTCCCTCCTTTCAGTCTCTCTCCTCCCCCTGCTTTCCCCAGACCAGGGGGCTTCTTCTCGTCAGTGATGTGGGCCCCTTTGGCCGGCTGGTGAAGCCGAGGACCCCTCCCACAATTTTGCCCCGAAGACCCAAACCAAAACAAATGCAGACTTTTCCAGTCCTCGTCACCATAGGCGGTTTTGCGTCTTGCTCTTGAGAAGTATTCATGCTGATGGGAGGGAAAGCTCTGTTCTTACCTTCCAGTGAAAACGTGTCCTTTTGTGAAAGGTTATGTCACGGCCTGTTAATGTTTCTTTTCTTGTAGTGTGGACAAGGGAAAACCCTGTCCGCTGTGTAGTTCTGGTCCTCTGAATGAAAAATTGTTACGGCACACGACACAATTCCTCCCAAAACACCTGTCTGTTGAGGAAGAGCATGGTACCTCCAAAGCCAAGTGTCGTAATTGTTTGGAACCGTTTTCCCGGTTCTGAGGCGGGTGTCATCCTTCCTGCGCTGGCTGTTGGGCCTTTGGGCGGTTGGGAGGTCCCCCGGCTCATCATCCATCAGCCAACAGGCCTTCCCAAGCTTTGAAAGTGGCTTCCCAGTTTCCTTGGGCACGTCCTGTTGGGTTTCTGAGAGACAGCATTAAAAGCTATCAGTCACCAGACATGGATGAAGCGCTTTTCCCAGGGCAGGTTCTGTGTGAGGCCCTAGGGAGACGGAAAAGGGAAGTCACTGACCTCGAGGAGCTTAAGTTTGGGGGGGGGGGCATCTGCCCATCAGTGTGGAGTACATTGGGAAAGGTGGATGTTCATTCCTAATGGAGGTCGCGGCCCAAGGGGAAACCTGAATTTAATCTGCAGACTCCTGTTTTCCCACAGATTTCTGTTTGAAAGGCCCAGGAAAAGAAGGTGGATGAATCATCATTGAAAATTAGGGTCAAGGTAGTCTGTGGGCCGCGTTACTCTGGCGCTGTTGTTCTAGCGGCTTTGATTCCCGTTATCTTATTTTTCCGTAGCAGCGTCCTTTTGTCTGACAGGAGCATGTCCGTCACTCTGTCGACGAGGTATCTGTTGAGCTGTTCCTGTGTGCTTAGTGCTGGGCCCAATACATGGGGGATGACAAAGACACACGAGCCGTGGTCCCATGCCCTGGAAACTCCTCCCAGTCAGGAAGACAGAGACAAGGATGCTCTTGTCAGGCCCTTCAGGAGAGCGGGCAGGGACCGATGGACGCCTTGTGTGGGGTCTGTAATGGAAGCTGTCTCTGTGGGCCCGGACCAGCTCTGAGATTCTAAATGGGCCGAGCCCTGGGAGTTAGCCCAGGGTTCCAAGATGGCGGTCAGGGTGGGCCTCCTGGGGTGCAGGCGGGAGCCCAGGAGTCAGGGGCAGAGCAGAGAGGAGGTTCAGACCCACATCTGCAGCGCCAGCCCCCACCTGAGGACTCAGAGGGGTCGTTTGGACTCTTTGACCTTCTCAGCCCCTGGCACAGTTTATAGTCCACCGTGGCCCCAGCCCAGGGACGTTTTAGTGCTGGGCCCACACAGGGCTCTGGTCAAGCTGGCAGCTGGCTCAGGAAGTGTCCCACCCGTAGATCCTTGTGCCATCAACCTGGCAGTGCCTTTTTGTGACGGCAGTAGTCGTGTCTTAAACCCTAAATTCCAGCCCGGATCTTGTGCATCTCCCAAAATGAACACTTTGGTTTCCACTCCCTTCTTATGTGATTGCTGTCAGTGTTTTATTTTTAATTTTTAAATTAAGTTTTTATTGTTTATTTTTTATTTTTTATATCTTACACTAGTATAATTGTCCCAAAAATCCTTCTCTCTCCTATAGAAAGCCTTTCTACTTGACAAATAGTTTTTTTTTTGTTTGTTTTTTGTTTTGCTTTTTCCCTGAGGCAATTGGGGTTAAGTGACTTGCCCAGGGTCACCCAGCTAGAAAGTATTAAGTGTCTGAGACCAGATTTGCACTCAGGTCCTCCTGACTTCAGGGCTGGTGCTCTACCCACTGTGCCACCTAGCTGCCCCTGACAAATAGTATTTTTAGAGAGGGAAAAAACCAACACAAATGATGAAATCCAAACCTGTGCATTGGGTAGGAGCAGGTCGACCTTCGGGCCCTTAGGATTTTGTGACATTTACCTTTAATTTTTTGGTAATCATTCTTTCCATTGATGTTGTTGTAATCACTGGGTATATGTTTCATCGGCCCTGCATTAGAGATGGTTCTCGTGTATTCTCATTGCACATGAAGCTTGGCTATATATTTTAGACTTTTTAGCATTAAAAAAATTTTTTGTCAAAGGCTTTTTCTGCATCTGTTGATCATGTGATTTTAGATGTTTTGGTTTTTAATATGATTAATTATGGTGGTTGTTTTTCCAATGTTGAACCATGCTTTCATCTGTAGTATAAATCCCACTTGATTATAATGAATTGTTTTTGGAATAAATCACTGTAGTAACTAAACTACAAGAGTCTGTTTAAAATGTTTGGATCAATGTTAAAATTAATTATATTTGACCTGTAGTTTGCTTTCTTTTATCTTTCTCTGGCTTAGGTATTAGAACCATTTTCCTTTCATTAAAGGATTCTGGTATGGTGCTTTTTTTTCTTGGGTTTTTGAAAATATTTTGTAAAGTGTTCATTCTTTTGAGAAGTTTGATAGTAATCTCTTGTGAATTCATCAGAACCAGAAGGTTTTTTTTTGTTTTTTTGTTTTCTTTGAGAAAGGTGAAATCACAATACCTTTATATTTGGACCTGCTTCCTTTTTTGATATTGAGTTATTTAAGATCTCTCTATGGTTTTCTGATAGCTGTGTATTTTATATTTTTGAAGTTATTTTTCTGTTTCCTTTGTGTTCTCAGTTTTAGCATAACAAGTTCTTATTATTTTTATTTCTTCCGGTTTTGCTATGATTTCACTTTTCTCATTTGCTGTTTTAAAATTTTTGTTTTCTGCTCCTTAATCAGATTTTCTAATAGTTTATCAATATTACTGGCCTTTTCAAAGAACCGGCTTTTAGTTTTGTCATTTCTGTGGAGATTTTTTTTTTTAAATTTCCAGTTTAGTAAATTTGTTTCTATTCCCTTAGTTTCATTTTGGGTTACCTTTGTTTTTAAATGTTTCTTTTAAACCACAGATGGTAAGATTTTT
>JAJPUD010016427.1:370-14838 GCA_023553655.1 Myrmecobius fasciatus
TTTTATTTTGCAGTGATCTCATTTCGTTTCCCCATGTTTCTTCTAACTCTCTTTTAAGATTTTTTATGCAATCTTCAAAGAAAGCCTTGTGACATGGAGACCAATTTATGTCTCTCTTTGGGACTTTTTCTGGAGTTGCTTTACCTTTAGGGGCCTCAGGATTTGAGGTCTGTTCTTCCCTCTCTCCATAAAAGTTGTCTATGTTGAGAGCTCTTTTTGGTTTTTTATTCATTTTTTTTAAAGGTGTGAGGTCTGTTTAGGGCAAAGGTGGGACAGCTGCTTTAATTTGCCCTGGGGCAGTTCTGCTGATTGAGTTATTTCAGGAACTGGGCAGTTCTGCTGATTGAATAATGTCAGGGGCTGGGCAGCTCCGCTGATTGAATTATTTCTGGTGCTTATCAGACCTGTTGTTTGATTGATTGCTTTAAGGTGCTGTGTAATGGCAGCTAGTTACAATGCTCATCAGGGGTTCAGTGGTTCACAATCTATACCCCTCAAAAGGCAGACCCTCCAAACCACCTGCCCACAATCAGGACAAATTGTTCCAAGAGGCCCGCAGAAGACTCCCAGGTGTGTGAAAAGCACAACGCTCCCACTCCTGTTCTGACTCCTGTTCCAGCTTCCTGCTCCAGCTCCCTGCCCCAGTCTCCCTGCGCTGCAGTCTGGGTTCAGTAGGCCACCCCCTGCCCCATTAAAACAGACCTGTTTTGAGGTTCTTCCAGAGTATCTTCTTCTAGAATCGTGTTGTTCTCCGGATATTGTGGATTTTTTTGCTTCAGAATCAGTCTAGAGGCTTCATATTTTGTTGGTTTGAGGGGAGGTTAGAGGAGGTTACAGAGAATCCTGTCTGATCTCCGCCACCATGGCTCCACCCCCGGAAGGAAGCATCCCTACTGGGCCTATATCTCAAAGAGATCTTAGAGGAGGGAAAGGGACCCACCTGTGCAAGAATGTTTGTGGCAGCCCTTTTTGTAGTGGCTAGAAACTGGAAACTGAAGGGCTGCCCATCAATTGGAGAGTGGCTGCATAAATTATGGTATATGAATGTTATGGAATATTATTGCTCTGTAAGAAACGACCAGCAGGATGATTTCAGAGAGGCCTGGAGGGACTTCCATGAACTGATGCTGAGTGAAATGAGCAGAACCAGGAGATCATCATACACAGCAACAACAGTATTACATGATGATCAATTCTGATGGACATGGCTCACTGCAACAAAGAATTGTCTCAAACCAGTTCCAATTGTTCACTGAAGAAAACCATATACACCCAGAGAGAGGGATATGAAATATGGACCACAACATAATATTTTCATGATCTTTATTGACATTTGCTTGCATTATGTTGCCTTTCTCTGATTTTCTTTTTTTCTTGTAGATAGGATTTTTCTTGCACAACTTGTCAAGCATTTCAACATTATTAACATGTAGTGGACTTCCTGCCATCTAGGGGAGGGGAGGGGACTGGGGGTAAAATTTGTAATGGAAAGCTTTGTAAAGATCAATGCTGGGGAACTACCCATATATATGTTATACAAATAAAAAGCTTTAACAATCAAAAAAAAATGATTATCTTGAAAAAATGCAGCTTGGTGAAAGAAACAAAAAAATGGAAAAAAAATATATTTTTTAAAGTTACTGAAGAAACAACTCATTGAAAGCAATTAGGCAACTGGGAAAAAGGTACAAAAGTTCAATGAAGGGAATGATACTTTAAAAATTAGAATTGGGCAAGTAGAAGCCAATTACTGCATGACAAATCAAGGGAATATGAAAGAAAATCAAAACAATTAAAAAAATAGAAGATGTTATACTTATTGTTGGAAAAACAAATGTGAAAGAACTGGAGGTCTTGGAACATGATATTCTGGAAGGCAAAGGAACCAGGATTATAAGCAAGAATTACCTACTTAGCAATATTGAGTATTTTTTTTAAGGGGAAATATGGGTATATAGAGGAATTTCCCACATTCTTCATGGAAAGAACCCAGTAAAATAATAAAAAAAGTGATCTTCAAATATGTCTCAAGAGAAACACAAAATGTTAAAAAAAGGAAAGAAGAGAAAGAAAACATAAGTAACTTAAGGTAAACTGTTTATATTCAATGTGGCAAGATGATATGTAGGTAATTCTTGCTTATAATCCTGGTTCCTTTGGTTCCAAATTTTGCTTCCAAAAAATCCTTATCACCAAAAGAACAATTAGAAAGAGTATAAATAGGCAGAAAGTATAGGTTTGATTTGATTATTGATTAAAATGAAATTATTCCATTGAGTGAAAAGGGAAAGAGGGGATATGATAGGGTAAATTATCATTAAATTACATTATTACATTAAGTCTTATAAAAGAAGGACAAAAGAACTGTTCCATTGAAGGAGAATATGGGTATCAGGCAACTTTTTAATATTATTATCAAAAGAATTGGCTCAAAGTAATAATAACACATAAAACCAGTTGTATATAGAATTCCATTTTACCTAAGGAAAGTAAAAATGGATGAAGAAAAGAAAAAGGGGAGGAATTGATAAACGGTAAGGTATATTCGGACAAATGGCTTTCAGAAATAAAATGCTTCTGAGGAGAGATAGGATGTGAAAGGGTAAGAGAGAGAGAAGGATAAACAGGGGGAAAATGGAGTGAAATACAAAATTATAACTGTTTGACTATTATTGTGAATGGGATTTATTCACCCAAAAAACATAAGGAAAAAGTAGACAATTAAAAACCAGAATCTTATAATACAATGAGTACAAGAAATACATCTGAAGCAGAGAATCTCACAGAGAATAAAAGTAAGAGGCTGCAATAAGGTCTATTATGCTTTAACTGAAGTAGACAAGCAAACAAACAAAGCAGGCATATTAATCATAATGTCTGATAAAGGAAAAGCAAAAATAGATCTGATTAAATTTGCTAAAATATATATACCATAGTTAATGAAGTAGTATCAGTATACACCAAATGCTATGTCATACACATTCTTAAAGCAAATAATTAATGAGTTACAAGAGGAAACATAGTAAAACTATAGTGAGGGAGGGGATGAGAATTTCAATTTTCTGCTTTCAGAACTAAACAAATCTAATAACAAAATGGTTGAAAGAAATTAATGAGGTGAAGAGAATTTTAGAGAAGTTAGGTAAGACAAATTCCATTTGAAAATTGAATAACAATAGAAGTATTCATTTCTCTCAATAGTCCATGGTACCTACAGAAAAATTGAGCACATTTTACAGAATAGAAATTTGATAATCCAATATGGAAAAGAAGAATTATGAAATGTATCTTTTTTAGATCATAATGTAATAAAAACCTAATTCAATAAAAGGTAGTGAAAAGCTAGGTTAAATGGAAAGCTAATAATCAATTCCAAAAAAGAATCAGTGAGTCAAAGAACAAATAATGGACATAATCAATAATTTCATTAAAGAGGATTTCAACAATTAGACAAGAACAATTGAACAGAAAAAAAACATGATATTTCTCATTGGAAAAACAAATACCCTATGTTCAAATAATGTATCTATTTTGATCTTATCTTGGTATACCTCATTTTTTCTAAACTGTTTTCTAGTTTCCCCAGAAGATTTTGGCAAATAATGAGTTTTTGTTACCAGATCTTGTATCTTTGGGATTTATCAAACACTAAATTACTGTGTTTATTTACTGCAATGTATTATGTATGTACCTAATCTGTTCCACTAATTCACAACTCTTTTTATTAGCTAGTGCAAGTTTGTTTTGATAATTACCACTTAATAATGCAGTTTGAGATATGGTATGACTAAGCCACCTGCAAATTTTATTTTTCATCAATTACATTAATAATGTTTTTTGTTCTTCTAGATGAATTTTATTATTTTTTCTTTCTCTATAAATAATTTTTGTAGTTTGATTGCTATGATGGATAATAAGAAGATTAGAGTTGTCATTTTTATTGTATTTACTTGGCCTACTCATAAACAACAATTTTCCTATTGTTTATATCTTACTTTATGTGAAAAATGTTTTGTAATTGGGTTCATATAATTTCTGAATTTGTCTTGAAATGTATCCTACCAAGTAGTTTATATTATCCTCAATTATTTTAAGTGGAATTTTTATTTCTATTTCTTGCTGTTGGGCTTTGTTGGTAATATATGGAAATGCTGAAATTCTCTGAGTTTACTTTGATTCTTGCAACTTTGCTAAACTTGTTCATTATTTAAAGTAGTGTTTTTCATTGATTCTCTAAGTATACCATAGATCTCTCTGCAAAGAGTGATCATTTTGTTTCCTTATTACCTCTTCTAATTCCTTCAATTTCTTTTTTTCTCTTATTGGTATAATTACCATTTCTAGTGTAATATTGAATAATAGTGGTGAAAACGGGCATCCTTGCTTTACCCAAATCTTATTTAAAAGTTTATGGTCTTCTTTGTTTATATATCAACTCATATTTGTGTGCTAAAAGGAATTTTTTAGTAATCATTTTATAAAAGAAGTAGAGTCAAGCTGGTGAAGACAAGCAAGGAAGTTGCCCGAATTATTCACAGTTTTCCTCAGAAACAACACTAAACCAAACATCTCAATATACTGTAGTATGTCAGAACCCACCAAAAATGGAATGAAACAGATTCCTAGCTTAAGATAACTTAGAAGGAATACAGGAAAGGTCTGCTTTATTTGGGGAGTGCAGCCCAGAACAGGAGGTGTAAGCAATCTAGTGAAAGGCTCTTAGACACAGCACATATCAACAACTAAGGCTCCTCAGTGTTGAATCAAAAGGCCACTGGCAAAGCAGGCCAGATTGGAGGCCTCCAATCACAGCAGAAAAGGTAAATTGTGAGCCTGGTAACCTTTGCCCAGCAGTAATGATCAGGCTCAGCCACCCCAGCACAGCTGACAAGCTTCTAGCATCTCAAGCCCCAGTACAGAAAGCTAATGAACAAGTCCCTGACACTCAGCTAAAGACACTAGGGACACTGCCACCTGTGCCACAGGAACAGAGTTCTACTTGAAAAAATGAGCAAAAAACAAAAAAGAACCCTGATCATATAAGGTACTATGGTTTCAATGAAGATTAGAACATAAACTCAAGAAAGGACAGTAATGGGAAAAAGCCTACATTTCTTCAAAGAGGAAAATGAATTGGCACCATATAAAAATGATCTTCTGGAAGAACTTAAAATGAATTTTTAAGAGATAGAAGGAAAATTGTAAAAGAAATGAGAATTATGGAGGAGAATTGGGGTAGGGAGGAGGAAACATCTTATAAAATGAAACACAAAAACTGACTTAAGGGAAAAAAAACTTTAAAAATAGAACTGGCCCAATAGAAAAAAAAGAGCTAATAAAACTAAATTAAAAAAATATTTTGTAAAAAATTATAGTTGGGCAAGTGGGAGTTAATGATTCTATGAAACATCAAGAATTAATAAACGGGGTAAAGCCAAGATGGCAGAAAGTAGACAGGCCTTTGAGAACTCCCTGGCTTCCCTCAGATCAAAAATTTGTCTGGCGTCTGAATGGGTTTTAGATTGTATTTGGAGTGTAACATAAATATTTGGAGTGCAACAAATGTCCAACAGAAGATATTTTGGAAGAACTACAGGAAAAGTCTGTCTCAACAGGGAAGGGTGAAGAGGGAAATGGGCCAGTAAGGAGGGTTGCAGCCCAGTAAAGCCACAGGACAGTGCAGCTCGGGGACACCCAGGGCAGAAAGGCTTCTATGCACTAGGCGAATCAAATGGAAGACTTGTAGCCAAAATACAGTGATGACTTTGTCCTGGTCCAGAAGCCAATGAATCAGTAGACTAGCTGTGAGACTTCCAAAACAATTACACAAGGCAAAGAGTGAGCACCTGAACTCCCAGCATAACAAGTGTGATTGGTCAAAACCCTCATACCATGAGAAGGAAGTCACAAGCACCAGCCCCAGAGCAGTGTGAAGATACTGTGGCCTTGAGAGGAAGCTTGGGACAGTCTCCTCTTTGCCCTAAGAGCTGACCTCAACCTTTAAAAATGAGCAAAAAAGCAAAAACAGCTCTGACCATAGAGAGCTTTTATGGACTCAGGGAAAAACAGATTTCAAACCCTGAGGGCACTAAAGGCAAATATTTCCAAATGAAGCTTCAAATGGTAGTGGTCTCCATCTCACAAGACTCTATTGTGAGAATTAAAAAAAAAGTTCTTAAAAGAGAATTATAAAAATGGGGAAAGGAAATGAGAGATCTGAAAAAGGAAACAGTAATTGCCTGAAGAAAATCAATCCTTAAACATGTTTTTGGCAAAATGGAAAAAGAAAACTACTCCTTGAAAAACAGAATGTGTGAAATGGAAAAAAAAAACAAAACTAACAAAACAAGTCATTTAAAAGTTCAATTGGCCAAATGCAAAAGGATCAAAAAAGGCTAATTGAAGATGAGACATCAAGAAAGAGTCAAACAATATAAAAAAATAAAAAAATAAGAGATGAAATGTAAAATACCTCATTGGAAAAACAATTGACCTGAAAAATAGATCCAGGAGAGAAAAATCTAAGAATTATTGGATGATTTGAAAACCATGTTGAAAAAAAGAGCCTCAACAACATAATTCAAGAAATCAACAAGGACAACTGCCCTGACATGCTATAACCAGAGGGTGAAATAGCCATTGAAAGAATCCACTGACCATATTCTGAAAGAGACTCCAAAATGAAAACTCCAAAGAATATTGAAGCTAATTTTCATAATTATCAGATGAAGGGAAAGATATTGCAAGCAGCTAGAAAGAAATAATTCAAATATTGAGAAGCCACAATCAGGATTACTCAGGACAAAACAGCTTCCACTTCAAAGGACAGAAGTGCTTGGATTATGATATTTCATAGGGCAAACAAACTTGGACTGGAAGCAAGAATCCAAGTATTAAGGATTATCTTTCATGGAAAAAGATGTGCATTTAATGAAATAGGTAAATTTATTTATTTTTAATAAAAAGACAAGAGCTGAACAGAAAATTTGATCTTATAATGCAGAACTCAAGAGAAGATGCACAAAAAGAATAAAAAGTAACAAAAACCCTATATTTTTAAAGGATAAAATGTTTACATCCCCTAATTCTTAAACTGTATCTTTAGGGGATTAATTTAGGGGAATAGGGGAATAAATAGAGGGTATGGGTATAATTTGCATTTAATGCTATAATATATCATTAAATATATATATATATATATAATGATACAAAATGATTATATAAAAGTGATGATATAAAAAAGAAACTAATGGTGGAAAAGGAATTGTATTGGAACAAGAGGGAAGGGGAGGTAAAATGGGGAAATTACATTACATAGAGAGGCAAAAGGGATTATTGCATGTGAGGGAAAGAAGGAAGGCAGATGAGAATTGTGTGGATATTAATTTCATCAGATTTGGCTCAGAGAGAGAATATAAGATATATTTAGTTTTATAGAAAAACTTGTCTCATGTTATAGATAGATGAAAGAAGAAAGGAAAAAGGTAGGCTAATAGAAGGGAGAACAAAAGAAGAAGAGGAAAAAAGAAAAGAAAGGGTAGAAGAGCTGTAAAGGGGAAGGGCTGTTTAAGGGAGGTGGTGCTAAGAAGAAAAACCCTTGTGAGTAGGGAAAAGGAAAAGGACAGGGAGAGAAAATAGGGAAAACAGGAGTAGAAGGGGAAACGGATAAGAAAAATGGACAGGGATTGTAAAAGGGGAGGTTAGATTGAGGGAGATGCTGGTCAGAAGCAAAATGCTGTTGAAGAGGGACAGGTGGAAAAAAAAAGAGAAAAATATAACTTGGAGAACATGAGATATGAGAAATACACAGTAATTTTAATTGTGAATGAGAATGGGGTAAACTCTTGCATAAAATGGAAGCAGATAGCAGACTGGATTAAAAGCCAGAATCATACATTATGTTGTTTACAAGAAACACATTTAAAGCAGAGTGATATAGAGTAAAGGTAAAAGGCTGGAACAAAATCCATTATGCTTCAGCGGAAGTTAAAAAAAGAAAAAAAAAAGAAAAAAAAGCAGGTGTAGCAATCCTGATCATAGATCAAGCATAATCAAAAAATTATCTAATTAAAAGTGAAAAAGAAAGACATTACATTTTGCTAAAGGGTATCATAGATAATGAAGCAATACCAATACAAAATATATGCAGCAACTGATAGGCCATCCAAGTTCCTAGAGAATTTAAAAGAAATGCAAGAAGAAATAAAGAACAAAACTATATGAATGGAGGACTTCAACTTGCTGTACCACAACTAGATAAATCGAACCACAAAATAAACAAGAAAGAAGTTAAGAAGGAAAACAGAATTTTAGAAATGTTAGATATCATACTACTTTGAAGAAAACTGAATGGGGACAGACAGGAATATGTATTTTGAAGTGCATGGAACTTAAGGAATTAACTGACCACGTATTAGAGCATAAAAGCCTCAAAGTCAAATGCAGAATGGCCAAAATAGTAAAGGCACTTTTCAGATCTTGATGCAATAAAAATTACAGCTAATAAATAGCTGGGGAAAAAAGACCAAAAATTAGTTAGATACTAAGTAATCTAATCCTAAAGTTAATGTGTGGATGAAACAACAAATCATAGAAAGAATTATTAATTTTTATGAAGAGAACCACAATTATGAAACAACATACCAAAATCCATGGGGTCCAACAAAAGCATTTTTTTAAATTAAATCTTTTTATTTACATAACATATGAGTGATTTTTCTACATTGACCTTTGTAAAAAAATGTTCTAAATTTTATCCCTCCTTCCCCCCACCACACCCCTAGATGACAGGTAGTCTAATACATTTTAAATATGTTAAATTATATGACAAATCCAATGTATGTATACATATTTATACAGTTATCTTACTGCACAAGAAAAATCAGATCTAGAAAGAGAAAAAAAAAACCTAAGAAGGAAAACAAAATTTAAGCAAATGTTAACAGAAAGCATTAAAATGTTGTGGTCCACACTCAATTCCCACAGGCCTCTGGATATATATGACTATCTTCATCACTGAACAATAGGAACTGGTTTGAGTCACATCATTGTTGAAGAGAACCATATCCATCAGAAATGATCATCATATAGTCTTGTTGCTATGTATAATGATCTCCTGGTTTGGCTCATTTCACTTAGTATCAGTTCATGTAGATCTCTCCAGGCCTCTCTGAAATCATTCTGTTGATTGTTTCTTACAGAACAATAATATTCCATAATATTCATTTACCATAACTTATTCAGCCATTTTCCAATTAATGGGCATCCATTCAGCTTCCAGTTTCTTGCCACTACAAAAAGGACGGCCACAAACATTTTTACACATGTGGGTCCTTTTCCCTCCTTTAAGATCTCTTCGGAATATAAGCCCAGTAGAAACACTGCTGAGTCAAAGGGTATGCACAGTTGGGCAAAGTAACTCCTAATTATTATTTTAATTTCATCTTTATTGGTGGAAAATTAAAACGTTTCATTTTTGAGGCCAACAATTTGATTTTCCTCTTTCCTTTTTCTTATCAAATTAACTAAAGGCTTGTCTATTTTGTTGTTTTTTTCATAAAACCAACTAGTTTTACTTATTAATTCAATAGTTTTCTTATTTTCAATTTTATTAACCTCCCCTTTTATTTTCAGAATTTCTAATTTGGTATTTAATTCAGGTTTTTGAGGATTTTTAATTTGTTCTCTTTCTAGTTTTTTTTTTAATAGTAATCCCAATTCAATGATATTCTATCTCTCTATTTTATGCAAGTAAGCATCTTGAGATATAAATTTACCCCTTATAATTGCTTTGGCTGTATCCCACAAATTTTGGCATATTGTCTCATTATTGTCATTCTCCTGACATTATTGATTTGTCTATGATTTGCTCTTTCACCCATTCATTCTTTAGGATTAGATTATTTAATTTCCAATTAAGCTTTGATCTATTTTATTCTGGCCTTATATTGCATGTGATTTTTATTGCATCATCAGCTGAAAAAATGCATTTACTATTTCTGCCTTTCTGCATTTGATTTTGAGGTTTTTTGCCCTATTATATAGTCAATTTTTTTATAAGTTCCATGAACCACTGAGAAAAAAGTAAACTCCCTTCCGTCTCCAATCAATTTTCTTCAAAGATCTATCATACCTAACTTTTCTAACAATTTGTTTACCTCCCTAACTTCTTTCTTATTTATTTTATGGTTTGATTTATTTAATTCTGAGAGAGCAAGGTTGAGATCCCCCACTAGCATAGTTTAACTGTCTAT
The DNA here is from genome assembly GCA_023553655.1 of Myrmecobius fasciatus. NCBI lineage: Eukaryota > Metazoa > Chordata > Mammalia > Dasyuromorphia > Myrmecobiidae > Myrmecobius > Myrmecobius fasciatus. The sequence goes on from JAJPUD010016427.1 coordinate 10,624, forward strand.
TTCTTCTTGCATCTCTCAACTTCTCTTCTATGAATTTGGGTGCTATACCACTGGGTACATATATCTTTAGTATTGATATTGCTTCATTTTCAATGGTATCTTTTAGTAAAATATAATTTCCTTCCTTATCTCATTTAATTAGATCTATCTTTGCTTTTACTTGATCTGAGATAAGGATTGCTACACCTACTTTTATTTTTGTTCATCTGAAGCATAATAGATTCTGCTCCAGCCCTTTACCTCCACTTTGTATGTATCTCTATGCTTTAGATGTGTTTCTTGTAAACAATATATTATAGGATTCAGGCATTTAATCCAGTATGCTATATGCTTCCATTTTATGGGAGAGTTCATCCCATTCACATTCACAGTTAAAATAACTGATTCTGTATTTGCTGCCAACTTATTTACGCAAAGTTATGTTTTTCTCTTTCCTTTCCCCTTTCTCTATTCACTCCTCCCTAGTATTTTGCTTTTGATGACCACCTCCCTCAAGCAGTCCTCCCCTGTTTAGAGCCTCTCTCCCCTTTTAAAACTTTTCCACTAATTCTTCTATTTTCCCTTCTATTATTTTTTCCATCTCTTTTTATCCTTTCTCTCCCACTTCCCTATAAGGAGGGACAAGGTTCTCTGTGAAATTGAATGTGTCTGATATTCTCTTTTAGAGTTCAATCTGATGAGAGTAAAATTCACACAATGCTCATCCCCCTACCTTTTTCCCCTCAATTATAGTAGGTTTTCTTTGCCTCTTCATGAAATCTTACCCTATTTTTACCCTCCTTTTTACCTCATTTTACCTTATTTTTCCTCTTTTTCCAGCATGATACCCCTTCCACCTCTAGTTTCTTTTTCATATCATGAAAGGAAAATCAAATTATACCCCCATTATTTAAGTATACTCATTGTAGAAATATAGTTCTCAAGAATTCTTTCCATTTTTCCTTTTTATCCTTCTCTTGAGTTCTGTGTTTGGAGGTCAAATTTTTTGTTCAGATCTGGTGTTTTCATTAGAAATAGGTGAAATTTACCCATATCATTAAATGCCCATCTTCTTCTCTGGAAAATAATGCTCATTCTAGCTGAATAGCTTATTCTTGGCTGTAATCCAAGTTCCTTTGCCTTTTGGAATATCTGATTCCAGGCCCTTCAATCTTTTATGTGGAAGCTTACAGATATTGGGTGATTCTAATTACAGTTCCTTGGTATTTGAATTATTTGTTGCAATAACTTTTCCTCGGTGTAATAATCCTGAAATTTAGCAACAATAATCCTTGGGCCTTTAATTTTGGGATCTCTTTCAGGAGATGATCAGGGAATTCTTTTGATGGCAATTTTACCTTCTGATTCTAAAACATCAGGTCAGTTTGCTTTCATGATTTACTAGAAGATAGTGACTAGGTTATTTTTTTTGTCATGGCTTTTAAGAAGTTCAATAACCCCTAGATTGTCTCTCCTAGATCTATTTTCCAGGTCAGTTGTTTTTCCTAGGAGATATTTCATATTTTCTTCTATTTTTTCATTTTTTTGTTTTTGCTTGACTGATTCTTAAAGTCTTATTGAGTCATTCACTTCCATTTGTTCAATTCTAATTTTTAATGTATTATTTTCTTCATTTACCTTTTTTAGCTCCTTTTGTAATTGGCCAATTGAATTTTTTGTTCATTGCAGTATTTTTCCATTTTACCAATTTTGTGTTTTAATGAATTGGTGTCTCTTTTCATTTCACCAATTTTGTCAGTGATTTGGTATCTTTTATCTGTTTTGTAGGGCATTATATGCTTTTTTCCATTCTTTCTTGAAATAACCTCATTTCATTTCCCCATTTTTCTTATAACTATTGATATTCTTTATGAAATCTTCCAAGAAAGCCTTGTGAAATATGTCCCAGCTCATATCTCCCTTTTTGGCTTCGTCTGGAGTTGATTTACCTTTATGAACCTCAGGATCTGAGGTCTGTTCTTCTTGAGCTCCATAAAAGCTGTCTATGGTGAGAGTTCTTTTTTGTTTTTTATTCATTGTTTTTTAAACCTTGAGGTCTGTTTAAAGCAAAGGAGTGACAGCTGCTTTAATTTTCCCTGGGGCAGTTTGGCTGATAGACTTCTGGTACTGGCCTATTGGGACCAAATCCAGCATTCTCAGTGGTTTACAATCTACCTTTTACAAAAGGCAGATATTCCAAAGCACCTGCTTGCAACCAGGATAGAGTGGCCCAAGAGCCTCACAGAAACTTTCCGATACTTAGAAGCTGCAACATTCTGAGCTCCGGCCCCACTTCCTGCCCTGACTTCACTACTGTTTGAGCTTGGCATATTGTCCCCCTGCCCGACTGAAACAAACCTGTTCTGAAGCTCTTCCAAGGTAACTACTTCTGGAAATGTGTTGTACTCAAAATATTTAAGGGTGCTTTGACTCCAGAACCAGTTTAGAGGCTTAATCTGCTGTTGGTTTGAGAGAAGGTTAGAGGAGGTCACCGAGAGTCTTGGATGCACTTTGCCATCTTGGCTCCGCCCCCACTCTGCCATCTTGGCTCTGCCCCTTGCATGTATTTTAAATATTAAAAAACTATCATTTTTAATAAAAAAAAATTAAAGAAAATTAAAAGAAGAAAAAATAGTAGTATTGTAATATAACTTATTGGTAAAACAACTGACTTGGAAAATGGTAAAGAATTTAAGACTTATTGGACTACATGAAAGCCGTGATTAAAATAAGAACTTTACATTTTTCAAAAATTAGAGAGCAAAACAGTCATTGAAATAATCAACTGATCTCCTGAAGGAGATCTCAACATGAGAACTCCAAATTCCAGAATGATCAGTTCAAGGAAAAATACTTCAGATAAATAGAAAGAAAGAATTCAAATGTCATTAAACCTCAGTCAGGATTACCCAGAATTTAGCAGCTTCTACATTAATGGATGAGAGGGCATGAGATATAATATTACAGAAGATGAAGCAGTTTGTATTATACTCAAATCAAGAATCAACTATTGTACAAAACTCAGCATAATCTTTCAGGAAGAAAAGATGGATATTCAATGAAATAGGGGGCTGTCAAACTTTCCTGTTGGAAATGCTGGAGCTAAAACGAAAATGCAAATTACAAATACAAGACTCAAGAGAAGTATAAAAAGTATAAAAAGTAAACATTAAAGAAAAAAATGTTATTTGATAAGAATAAATTGTTTACATCCCTTCATGGGAAGATGATGCTTGTAACTCTTGATAACTATCTCTATTAAGGCAATTAGGAGTATAGATACAGAGAAGATGTAGGTATAAGGGACTTTGATGTGATGATACAAAAACAATTAAGGGATGAAAAATGTATTGAAATTGGAGAAGTGGAGACGGGGAAAGCACAATAGAATAAATTACATCACATGAAGTACAAAAGACATGTGACAATATATCTAAAGAAGGTATGGATTTAACATTGATTGAATCTTACTTTAATCAGATTTGCCTCAAAGAGGAAATAACATAGACAGTTGGGTATATAAATTTATCTTATCTTATTTGAAAGTAGGAGAGAAAGAGGAAAGAAAAAAGGGAAAAGTTGAAGAAGGGAAGGCAGATTGAGGGGCTCAGGCTAAACAATGATGAAACAGGTGATAGTAGAAACATATAAAGGGGGGAACTAAGATGGAGGGAAATACACACAACAATGCTAATTGCATGTGAATGGAGTAAACTCTCCCATAAAATGGAAGTAGTTAGCAAAGTGCATTAAAATTAGAATTTTATAATATATTGTTCACAAGAAACATATTTAAAACAGAAGAATACAGAAAGAATAAAGGTAAACTGGAGCAGCTAGGTAGTGCAGTGGATAGAGCACCAGCCTGAAGTCAGGAGCACATGAGTTCAAATTTGATCTCAGACATTTAACATTTCCTAGCTGTGTGACCCTGGGCAAGTCACTTAACCCCAATTGCCTCAGGGTAAAAAACAAAAAAGAATAAAGGTAAACTTTTGGAGCAGAATATATTATGCTTTGAAAAGGTGCTCCAAGTCACTATTGATCAGAGAAATGCAAATTAAGACAACTCTGAGATACCACTACACACCTGTCAGATTGGCTAAAATGACAGGAAATGATAATGATAGCTGTTGGAGGGAATGTGGGAAAACTGGGACACTGATACATTGTTGGTGGAACTGTGAATGGATCCAACCATTCTGGAGAGCAATTTGGAGCTATGCTCAAAAAGTT
>JAJPUD010016427.1:15238-31798 GCA_023553655.1 Myrmecobius fasciatus
GGACCCACATGTGCAAAAATGTTTGTGGCAGCCCTTTTTGTAGTGGCAAGAAACTGGAAATTGAAAAGATGCCCATCAATTGGAGAATGGCTGAATAAATTATGGTATATGAATGTTATGGAATATTATTGTTCTGTAAGAAATGACCAACAGGAGGATTTCAGAGAGGATTGGAGAGACTTGCATGAACTGATGCTGAGTGAAATCAGCAGAACCAGGAGAACATTATACACAGCAACAAGACTATACGATGATCAATTTTGATGGACATGGTTCTCTTCAACAATGATGTGATTCAAACCAGTTGTGCTGCGATGAAGATAGTCATACACATCCAGAGAGAGGCCTGTGGGAACTGAGAGTGAAACACCACACAGCATTTTAACGCTTTTTGTGAATATTTCCACGCATTTTGTTTTCCTTCTTAGGTTGTTTTTTCCTTCTTTTCTTTCTAGATCTGATGTTTCTTGTGCAGTAAGATAACTGTATAGATATGTATACATGTATTGTATTTGTCATATAATTTATCCTATCTAGCATGTATTAGATAACCTGTCATCTAGGGGTCGGGGGTGGGGGGGAAGGAAAGGAAAAGCTTGGGAAAAAAAAGTTTTTTTGCAAAGGTCAATGTTGAAAGGTCACTCATATGTTTTACAAATAAAAAGCTTTATTAAAAAAATAAAATAAAATAAAATTATCTATGGATGTTACAATTTAAAAAAAAAGAATATATTATGCTTCAGTTGAAAATAAAATAGGGATAGCAATCCTGATCTTAGATGAAGCAAAACCAAAAGTAGTTCTAATTAAAATGGAAAAAGAAGGAAACTATATCTTATAAACTATATCTTATAAAACGGTACTATATTTGAAGCAGTAATATCAATACTCAATACATATGCAACAAATGGCAGAGCAGCCAAGTCCTTATAAAACAAGTTAAATGAGTTTGAGGAAGACAGGTAGTAATACTATACTAGTGGAGGACTTAAACCTCCTTTTTTCAGGAACTAGATAAATGTAACCACAAAGTAAGTAAGAAATCAATTAAGAATTTAAAAAACTTACATATGATAGACCTATGAAGAAAATTGAATGGGGGTGGAAAGGAATACAACTTTTCATTAGTGGTACAATCAGATTCCTAATATATATTAGGAATAAAACCTCACAATCAAATGCAGAAAGGAAGATACTAAATGCATCCTATTCAGACCACAATGACATTAATTGTTCTCTAAGTGTTTGGTAAACTTCAGTTGTGAGTCCATTTGGTCTTAAAGGTTTTTTTTTCCTTATGGAGTTCATTGATGAATTCTTCAATTTCTTTTTTCCTAGAGTAAAGCTTATTTCATTTTTTGTTGATCTTTATCCTTTTCTCTGTCTGCTTTTATCCTTCCCTTACTCAAAAGTCTGTTTTGCTTTTGATCACTACCTCCCTTAATCTGCCCTCTCTCCTTGCAGTTCTTTACCCTCCTTACTCTTAATTCCTGTAGGGAAAATGGATTTCTGTATTCAAATGAGTATGTATATTATTCCCTCTCTGAGGAAGAGATTCTCCACAACTCGTCAAGAATCACAGAATAAAATTTAAGACTGTCCTGGCACACTCTCCCCACCATCTTTTTTCCAATATACAACCTCTTCCTTTTGTGTCTCTTTTATGTAAGATGATTTACCCAATTTTACCACTTCCTTCCCCCTTCTCCCAATTCATCCCTCTTTCTCACTCTTCATTTTGTTTTTTGAAACCACCCCATTCCAGTCAACTCACACCTATGCCCTTTGTCTGTGTATGCTCTTAATTATTCCAATAATTTAGCAAGGTAAATACTTATTGAATCCCTTAAAATTTCTCTTTCCTATTTACCTTCTCTATGTCTCTCTTGAATTTTGTATTTGAAAGTCCAATTTCTAGAAATAAATCTGCATGAGAGCTATTTATTTTTTACATATTTATAAAGTTTATGTGGATGTTAATATTATCAACAACAGCAATAATAATAATAGATCATTCATTATTTTCTGATGCAGTTCAAAATCTAGCTCAGAATATAATCATTACTTTTATTTCTCTGTCTCCTCAAGTCTCTATGCTAAAACATAGCATAATGTACACATTTTTGACTTGCTTTCTTTTACTGTTATATAAAGATCTTGTTATGGCTCTGAGAATCACTTTTTTCTGCCCAATTTTTTTTATTTTACTTATTAATACTTTTTATTTGCAAAACATATGTATGGGTAATTCCTAAACATTAACCCTTGCAAAGCTTTCTGTTACAAAATTTCCCCCCTACTCCCCACCACTCCCCTAGATGGCAGGATATCCACTACATGATAATTATGTTACAATACTTAAGAAATCGAATATATGTATAGTTATTGCATCATTTTTTTTTTGTGCAGGAGAAATCGTATCTACAAGAAAGAATAATCCGATAAAGGAAATACAATGCAAGCAAACCTCAATAGAGAACATGAAAATGTTATTTGTGGTCCACATTTCACATCCCTCTCTCTGGGTGTATATGGCTCTCTTCACCGAACAATTGGAACTGGTTTGAAGGATTTCATTGTTGAAGAGAGTCATGTCCATTAGAACTAATCCTCATATAGTATTGTTGTTGCTGTGAATAATGATCTCCTGGTTCTGCTCACTTCACTGAGCATCAGTTCATGCAAGTCTCTCCAGGCCTCTCTGAAATCGTCCTGCTGGTCGTTTCTTATAGAGCAATAATATTCCATAACATTCATATACCATAATTTATTCAGCCACTCTCCAATTGATGGACATCCATTCAGTTTCCAGTTTCTAGCCACTACAAAAAGGGCTGCCACAAACATTCTGCCCAAGTTTTTGAGATGAACTATACACTAAAATTTTATGAAGTAATCACCACAGGGATGATTTGGTAAAGCAAACCCAAGAAATTATTTTGGAGACACCACCCACGATTAAAATTGGTCTCTGCAATCCCGAGCTTGGAGTGTACAGCCATGAATTTAAAAATTATTTACATCCTAGGAACTTAAAATAACGTCTGTACATGATTTGTTTTTGATCTTTGAAAAGATAGGAAGAATGGGAGAGATAGTACAATACTGGAGGACTATTATACCTGACCTCTTTGATTCAATACACCTTTTCTGATTGAAATTTAATTTTTTTTTCAAGCTGGTCCCTTCCTGTATTTCCAATATTTTTACAGATTTCTTCCTTCTGCATAATATAGGGTACAGTTATATTGACATATGATTCATCCTCCATCTCTATGACTTTACATGTCCTATATCCTGTTCCTAGAACAATCACCCCTTGTCCCCAACATTTGGAATTTTTAGCTACCTCCAAGTCTTATTTCAAACAATCATTTTCATAAAACTTTTTGAAATCCTGCATCTCCTGTTTTTTTCCCTTTTAGTGTTACCTTCTATCACAAGCACATATGTATACAAACATGTACATATATGTACTCACACACAAGTCCCACAACATGAATACATGCATATATGTGTGTATACATGCATACATACATGCATGCACACACATAAGTATATGTATACACCCATATCCATGGAGAGATAGGCCAAAGACTTCCATAGTGTTCTCAACACATTGTCATCAGTCAAAGCTGAAATCATTGATTCTTTTAACTCAGTTTGAAGTCAATTCTTCTCTAGCCAAATATCCAAACCAAAAAGAGGTTTTGAATGACATTAAGCTCCTCTCCTGTGGCAAAGCATCTGGTGTTGGTTCTATTCCAGTTGAAATTTACTAGAAAGGGGTTGTTCCATTGCTTGAACTGACTGAAGTTCATAACTAAAATTTTCTGTTATATGATGAGAGGAGATTATCCCCCAGGACCTCAAGGATGCTTCCACTGTCCCTATTTATAAAGGTAATGTTCTGTGACAATCACAGTGGGATCTCTTCAGTAGTCTTTGCTAACAAGAGTCTTGCAAAAGTCCTTCTTAATAGGCTGATTTTTCATACGGAAGATGGATGATCATTTACGTGAGATACAATGTGGCTTCAGAAAGAAATGGTGAACAGCTGATACGGTGTTTGCTGCCCAATAACTCCAGGAAAAATGCCAGGCAAAGAACAGAGATCTGTACCCAATTGTTCATTTATCTAACTCGGAACTTTGATATTGTCAGTCATGAGGGCTTAAGGATAATTATGTAAAAATTTGGTTGCCTGGAAAAGTTATTCTGTATAATATCAATTTCATGATAGCATGCTTGCCCTGGTTCTAGATAATAGATGATGGTCTCATTCTTTACCAGTTATCAATGGAATGAAACAGGGCTGTGAGCTTGCCCCCATACTTTTTAGCATGATATTTTCAACTGTGTTATCAGAATCAATGAGGTGAACATGGCATCAAGGTCAACTACCTCACGAATTATTTACCTTGGAAAGGCTAAGACTTAAATCGAGAGAGAGTTCGTGGGTGTTTTTTTTCCTTTTCAAGTGATTGTGTACTCAATGCATCCTTTGCAGCTGAAATGAAGCAAGGCATGGCTCAATTCTCTGTTGCTTGTGCTAATTTTGACCGAATAATTAACACCAGAAAACACAGATGCTCTATCATTTACTAATACACTCTCTATGTGTGGAACCACTGGCTACAGCCACTGGAGAAATTTTGGGAAGTTTCACTGTTTGGAAGTGCTGAGGGCAAGTATGGAAGAGAATAAACTGATTTCCAGACTGAGGGGCTATAGAGCTGAAATGAAGAGAATTCATTGTTGTATGCCTTTGTAACTTGGATAATATGTGATATGCCAGGAAACTAACTTGTTTCCATTTGGAGGATTCTTCCATTAGGAAGATTCTGAAGATATCTGGGAAAGATAAAGTGCCAGATATTAAGTTTCTTCCTTGAATTGAATTGCCAAGCTTTCAAACTCTACTGAAGAATATGAAATACCACTAGCCTTGATACGTTGTTTAAATGCCAAATGCTCACTTACCTAAAGAAACTATTTTATGAGGAACACACTTGAGGCAAGAATTCACACATGACAGTCAGAAGAAGCAAAATTCTCAAAGTCTCTTCTAAGAATTTTACAATTGATTGTGTGACATATGACATACATGCCCCCATCAAAGAAGGTGCTGTGTTCTATGAGCAAATCAGAATTGGATAGTCTAATAAAATGTGACATGCACAAATTTAGAGAATCCATCCCAATGTTCACATGGATTACTTGTGTCCAACTGTGGCAGAGGATTTTATCTCATATTGGTCTGATCAATGACAGATACACACATTATAACTTGATTCTAACTTAGTGATGTGATTTTGGTCTTTGAGAATGAAGGACAAAAATCAACCATTTATCTACATATTTTATTCTATATTAGTTTTATTTATTAAGCTCCTCGAGGATATTATCTAGAATTTTCCTCTATACATCTACTACTAGGCATAGTTCCTGGAACATATTAAGTGCTTTGTTGAATCTTTGTTGATTGTCAAAGGATTAGTGAGTTTATTCCTCTCAAAATTTTCTGCAAGGGGACAAATAGCCACTTATCAGTAGTACTATAGGCAGTGTTCATTCTTTGTTTTTTCTAACTCTGGTATTATCCAATTCTTTGAATGGTGAACACTGTTTTTTTGTTTTTTTTTTTTTTCCGGTCAGATACTTTAATTTCCTCTACTGGTATATGTTTAGGAAAAGTGGCTGCAAATCCTCTGCCAAGCAACACAGAAATCATTACAAAGAAATGTATTACAAATAAATCAATACACATAATTACTAACATTGAAATAGGCTTTTAGTTTTATAAAACTTTTTTCTATATTGTTTAATTATATCTTTTCAACAAAATCTCTTGAAACATCATAATTAATTCATAAAATAATCTTGTTAAGTAGGTGGTATTATGAGGTCCATATTACATAGAAAGGAAGTGAGACACATAGAGCTTCTCTGTGATCTCACAACTGGTAAATGTCTGAGGTGAGATTCAATCCCAGTTCTTCCAAACTCCAAATCTATCACATTACCAAAAGGACTGCATGGCATCTCCAAGTGAATCATACAACCAGTTGAAGCCAACCTAAAAGAAGTATACATCAATTTTTAACTCTAACTTTATTTCATAAGGCCCCAAACAGTTCAAATTATCTGCCATTTTGGAGATATGAGAACATTTGCTTCAATCCATCTTAAATGATTTAATATGGATAAATTTTATTAAAGCAATGAACAACTTTCTCTCATTTGTAGAAGCATCATTTTACTTAAATATAGCCATTCAAAGGGGAAGGTGAGATCAAGAAAGATAATTGATTTAGAGCTGAAAGATTTTATAATTAGATGGATATTCTAGCACTTGACCTTGCTAGTAATGGCTTAATATAATATCATTAATTATAAATGCCCCTGTGGTCTTTTTTCATCTAATTTGGATTTTAATGATCTCTAATCACAGATTTAATAACTAGCATGAAGATGCTTTTGAAAGAAATATAACAACATTGGGAAGAAGCCTAATAAAATTTGAGAAGAATGAGGGGACAGTTAACATACAACCTGAGGAGCTTGTGAAATATTTTTTTCAAAGAATTTCCTCATTTCTTTCATACTAGCAAAGGGCAGATGTCTAGACAGAGTCTATTTAAGCAGAATTACATTTCACACTCAACTTTGTAATAGCTCATCATGATTGTACGGAGTCATTAACAATAAGAATCAATTGTACTACATTCCTCTTGTCAAAAATATGGAATAGTGATTCATCTCACTGAGATTTCCACCTTTTGCTTAGCCATTTCTGTTACTAAAGGATTACATTTTTAATACCATGTGGTGAATCTATCAATTATGATTTATGCCACCTAGTGTATTATTACATGGCAGGCAGCCATGGAGATAGCCACCAATCCCAATTTTTTCTAAGAATGTTTACTTTCCATATAGAATAAGAGGAAGGTTTTGCATTTTTTCCATTATTTTCAGGATAGTTTCATGCTTCTGGTAATGATGTTTTCTTGTTCAGATGTCAGACAATTGATTAGGGTCTAAGTAAAAAAAGAGAGTCAGTTTTGGGAGATATAGAAACAGAGTCCAGGAAATCACTCCATAAAAGCATGGTAATTAGACTCAGGAAACACATAAAACTCATGGTAATTAGACTAAGGAGCTAATGAACAGGACAAATAGAAACAAATGATATGAAACTGAACAATTACTGAAATAGATGTCATAGCTTAGAGAATTGGGCTGATGATCAACTTTTCAGAAATCATGCATTTTTTATTGTTAACTTAATATGTCTGAGATCCTGTGCTAGAGGCTGGGAAAACAGAAACAAAAACAGTCCCTGGTCTCACAGAGCTTATATTCTAATACATGTACACATATTAGTATATACAAAATGTATACAGATAATTTTCAAACCTTTTTCATTAATATAAAATATGGATTTTGTGGGGAAGGCTTAGATCTTTTTTCTAATAAATATTTATTTTATTTTGAAATTAATTTCCACCACTATGAACGAATTCATCCATTCTGGACAGCAATTTGGAACTATGCTCAAAAAGTTATCAAACTGTGCATACCCTTTGACCCAGCAGTGTTTCTATTGGGCCTACATTCCAAAGAGATCTTAAAGGAAGGAAAGGGTCCCACATGTGCAAGAATGTTTGTGGCAGCCCTTTTTGTAGTGGCTAGAAACTGGAAACTGAATGGATGCCCATCAATTGGAGAATGGCTGAACAAATTATGGTATATGAATGTTATGGAATATTATTGTTCTGTGAGAAACGACCAGAAGGATGATATCAAAGAGGCCTGGAGAGACTTGCATGGACTGATGCTGAGTTAAATGAGCAGAACCAGGAGATCATTATACACGGCAACAACAAGACTATATGATGATCAATTTTGATGGACATGGCTCTCTTCAACAATGAAATGTTTCAAACCAGTTCTAATCATTTAGTGATAAAGAACACTGTATATATCAAGAGAGAGGGATATGAATGTGGACCACACCGTAACATTTTCATGTTCTCTATTGATGTTTGCTTGCATTATGTTTCCCTTCTCAGATTTTTTTTTCTTGTAGATCCAACTTTTCTTGCACAGCAAGATAAATGTAAAAATATGTATACACATATTCGATTTGTCAGGTATTTTAACATAATTAACATGTAGTAGACTTCCTGCCATCTAGGGGAGGATGGGAACTGGTGGGGGGGAACTGTAATGGAAAGCTTTGCAAGGGTCAATGCTCAAAAATTATACATACATATGTTTTGCAAATAAAAAGCTTAATTAAAAAAAAGAAATTAATATCCACCTTCTGTCTTTTCTCCTTCACCCCCTTGGTGAACTCCCCATTGACTTAAAGAAAAGAAAAACTACACATTTAATACATGTATAATAATAATAATATAATAATACATGTATAATACAAACATGTATAATAAAGCAAATAAATTACCACATTGTTTGTTTCCAAAATTATATATTAGTCTACAATCTGAATTCCTCATCTCTCCAACAAGAGACAGCATATTTCATATGAAACTATGGCTGGTCATTGTATCACTTAGAATTATCAAATCTTTCTAAATTTTTTAGCTTTACACAATTCTTGTTAATGTTCAAATCACTCTATTAGTTCTGCTCACTTTATTTTGCATTATGCCATACAAATCTCATAGCACATTAGCATTCCTTCATATTCATATATTATATTTTGTTAAGCTTTTCCCAAATGGTAAAGGTCCCCTCAGTTTCTAAGTCTTTGTTTTCATAGATATTTTTTATACATATAATTCCTTTATTTCATTCTTTGATTTAATTTATTTATTGATTTGATGATTTGATTTATTTGATAATCCAGTCATCACTGGATTAAAAATTAAGCACAATTTAACACTCTTTTAAGCATTCATCCAAATTATTTTCTAGAGTGAATAAACCAGTTCACCATTGTACCAATAATTCATTAATGTAGCTTTGCCTCCATAGCACTTCTAATATTTATTAATTTTTCAATTTCACTAACATTAGGAATATGAGGCAAAAATTCAGAATAGTTTTATCCTGAATTTCCCTAATAATATTTAGATTATTTTATATAGCTATTTAGTACCTGAATTTCTTCTCATAATTGTTCCCTGTTCAGATACTTTCAATTAAACAAGAGGATTTTATTAAATAAATGCTAAGTACTAGGCAATGTATGAAGCTCTGAAATTATAAAAAGTCACAAGAGTCCTTGCCCACAAGAAGCTTATAATTTTTAATTTGGGGAATGAAATATTTTAGTTTTATTTCAGTACTCCTCAAAAATATATTAGAAATAACATCTCTAAGAACATTCCTACAAATCTATTTTATCACCTATTTAAAATATTTATTAAGCTTATCTATGCTTGGAATGAGAGTCTCTTTGATATGGGTAATGATGAAAAATAAGCAAGGTTTTGCTAGTGATATTGATAAGAACTACATGTTTTTCCTTTTACAAATGATCAAAAGATATAGAGAACATAAGATCCAATTGTGCTAGTTGTTGCTTTATTTAAAAAAAGTTGTCTACTCAGTAGGATAAAAGGCTTTCTTACCTTAAAGAATCAAATGGCTTGTCACGTTAAAGTATTCTTTTCAAAGATGTGTCAAAGATTTTAGAAAAAAATGGAAAAACTTGCATGAAATAAGAATGAAATAAGCAGAAACCAGAGAACATTGTTGTAAAAATTTTCACTATTATAAATATCCAAATTTACTATACAGAACATATGAAGAAAGATGGTACTGCATCCAGAGAAAGAACAGATAAATTAAAGTATGTATAGAATACTTGTGTGTGTGTGTGTTTACACATATATCCTTATTTATGTCAAAAGATAGCCATTTTTTAGGGCAGGGACAGGATAGGGAAGGACAAAAGAAATTGATATGATAAATTTGTTGTATATTTGAAAAGAATATCGTTATATACAGTACATTTTCAGTTTCATATGTAACCTTTTTATTGTATTTTTATGAAATTGCTTATTTGATTCCATAAATTAAAACAAAATTAAACAAAAGATCTAACTCATTCAAATATCAAGATTATTCCAAATAATTTGGCAAATGTAGTGAAGGAAAGCCTCTTATAATAAATACTAGACTAAGAATATAGAAGAAAATAAAGGTGTGTGGGTTCCCACAGTTTGAGAAATCCCCATTTATTCAGATCTCAAATATTTTATTTCATGTTTTCTTTCACAGATCACGTCAGGCTTTTTGATTTAGATTGCAAATTTCATCTTGCTCTTATATTAGAAAGTTTCAGTGCCCAGAGATTGATGAAGAGCCCTAAGATATTAATTTCTTGAGGGGAAATGCTCTATTGTTACTTCATCTATACTCTGAGGTTACCCTGTAATGCATGTTTTTTTTTTTTTGTTTTTTTTTTTTACAAAACAAGGCACTTACAAGATAACACAAGGTAAGATTTAAAATGTATGATATTTATATAACCAAAATAAGTTGTTTTAGATCTTAAAACAATTTACTTAACAAAAAAGATTAAATAAATGATAATCTCATTAATATTCAGGATGTCCCAAAAGTCTTAGGACAGCTATAGATGACTAAAACTTAAATGAAAATTCTTGATAGCTTATATAGTTAAATATTTATTCTTCCCTCCCATCGTCTTCCTTTCTCTTCATCCTTTCCTTTCTCTCCACACTCACACTAAGAGAGTCAGCACTTATAAATCAATTAAATAAACACCTGATGGAAATTTACTGTTATCTAGCTACTATTATGCCTATTGTGCTACATTAAAAGCTTATCATTTCAGAGAATGAAGATAACAGAACTTTTTTTTTCCTTTCTTTTATGCCAATATCTTTTTGATTTCTGATTGTCTGCTCTTGTATTTCTCAATAGGATGAGTCCCCTGAAAAATGTTCTTTTCTTTGCAATTTCACTTTCTTCAACAGAACTAACTGTTCCACATTGACTATTTTACTTTATATTCCACAGCATCAGTAAAATTGCATTTGGTTTTCTTAGCCCAATAGTTTTAGCTTTTTAAATAGTTGTCTAGGGATTTTGCCTTGGGGTTGAAAAGAAGGAAACAAGATGAGAATTTATACAGTATCTAAGATGTTCCAGGTGTTTTATAAATATTATCTCATTTAATCCTCACAAAACCCTGCAAGTTAGATGCTGTTATCCTTAGAGTTGAGTAAATCGAGGTGAACAGAGGTTAAGTGAATTGCCTAACCATACAGCTACTCTATGAGGCCAGATTTGAACACAAATCTTCCAAATTCCTGACTATGATTAGGGAGATGGTAAAAAAGATAGAAAGTTGGACCTGGAATCAAAAAAGCCCTGGGTTCAAATCCAGACTCAGCCATTTAATAGATGTGTGACTATGGCCAAGTCCCTTACACCTTTCTTGCCCCTCAGTTTTTTCATCTGTAAAGTGGACTTGAGAAGGAAATGGCAAATAACCCCAATAACTATGTCAAGAAAACTCCAAATTAAATAACAAAAGGTTCTACCAAACTGAAACAATTCAACAACTTCCTAATTTCAGCCTTGGCACTCTATTCTTTGCCCCACGTGGCAACCATTTGAAGTGAAGTGGGCATTTGCAGATAGAGATTTGAAGGAAATAACAAAAGAAAATCTGGAGAAAGAATCAAGATGTTTCTTGAAACCATATTTCTAGTTCTGAATCCAGAAGAAAACATTACTCTTAGGAAAACTCTATTCTGAAATTTTTGCTTTTTAAAACTCATATTTTTTTTACACTTTACAAAGTATTGCCAATTAGATGAGATTAATGGTACATCTCAGCCCAGGATTCTGTTCTTCAGAGAAACACCAACTACTAAGTACTGAGAGGCTATGAATATCCTCATTGATATACATCTCAAAGCCTACCTTCTCTTGTTAACTTCTCATGTATGATTTGTCACACATGGATGTTTCAGAAAACTTTTATAACTCTATAGAAGTTACAATAATCTTGATTGAGCTTCCTCAGTCCTTTCCCTGGAACTTATTGTAATGCAATAGAATTGATATTATTTTCCTTCATCACTAGAACAAAGAGTAGAGAGCTCTGATCACCCTTTCCTTTTCTTGTTCCCCTCTCTTCTTTCTAAAAAAGCCAAGTAGGATTAAAAGAGGACTTTATTCAGCCCTGTAATTTTATAAGCAAGGAAACTCAGGTTCTAGTAAGTGACTTACCTCACATCTGAAAGCTAACATAGATAAGGTAGGAATAAAAAAATAGCTATCTGATTCTCCACATTACTGAAATGGAGTAGTAGAGAGCTAGATTAAACTTGTTTTCATAGAATTGGGCCTGTAACTGCTCTCAACATCACAAAAAAGATGCAGATTAATTGTTTTGGCTTAAGGTAATCTTGATGTCCCACAATGTAATAAATGGTTGTTGGCTAGATTTCAGTAGTTACTGTTTTATGCCTGCTACCATATTGTTGCTGCTTACATGATGTGACATTGCTTTAAAAGCTTGGATCAACCCTTATTTTTGTTAATTTCATAAATTAGGACCTTTTAGAAGGAATATGATAAATCTTATTAATATTAGGTATAATGACTAGGTATTAGATATAACAATTAGATATAATTAGGTGTGATTCCCTTCTCTTAAGAATGGCAAGAGAAATATATTTCATGGGAATATTGATATGTGTTTCATAGTTTAATGATGACTCGATCAATAAAAATTAACCTATAGAAGCACAAATTTAGAACTAGAAAAATTATAAGGCAGAACAGTGATCCTGTAAGTTCTTAATCTAGTTATCATTAGAGATGTCCACTAATAGGCAAGAAGTAGACTTCCCATGAGGTTGGCAGAATACAGCATCTTGGAGACTGGGAGTAGCCCATGGTATTTCTTATAAACAACAAGGCAGTGCAGCAGATAGCGAACTAGACAGAGAGTCAGGAAGATTTGAGTTCTCATTCAAATTCAGATCTTTACTAACTATATAATCTTCAGCAATGTACTCTCCCTCAGTTAAAGTTTTCCCATCTTTACAGTATAAGTAATAATAGACTCTAGCTCCAAGGGTTTCTGTCAGGATCATATGAAATATTAGTAGAGAACTTTTTTAAAAATCTTAAATGGCTGCATATATGATAATGCTGCTGTTGCTGATATTGCTGCTGCTGCTGCTGTTGGTAGTTAGCATCATAGAGGTTTGGTAAACAGATAGAAATGTTTAAGTAATATGAAATGTGGTTCAAAGGGAAAGGGCTAATCCTGGGAAATGAGAGGAAAAATATAGTAAGATGTCAGATGCAGAGAAATCAGGATATCTCTTACAATGCCTTGCTTTTCATTAAATTAAGTTTGCCAATTATTTTGAGGCATTTTTGGTTGGAAAATGGTTATGTTAGAGTCAGGGTCCATAAACATTTAATAAGCATCTGTTATGTATCAGACAGTGTGCCAAGCACTAGAGATATGCAAAGATGTATAAGACAGTCTATGACTTAAAGGACCTTACAATTTAATTAGGAAAAACAGATAAAGTGAAGCTGAAAAAGTGAAGGAGTAAGAAGTTTATCAAGTAAGTATGATAAAGTCCTGCAGTGGAGGTGGGAAATGATCTGAGAAGATGAGTTGGTGTTAATTTATCCTTGTAGAAAGATGACTTTTGGTAGATTATGAAGTTCAGGAAAGCAACAGAGTGGGGAATGATTATAATAATTTCCTGGGTATCCTATTTAAATAGCAGAGAATCTGAGATGAGATTTGAAATATCCCATATTCTATAATGAGAAAGTTGGCGGTACCCCAAAGTCAGTGGGATGTTGAAGTTTCCGAGTTGATCTCATCTTGTAGAATAATAGCTGTCTAAGGATGAGAAAGTTTACCAAAGTAACCAAAAATAAAAAGATATGTGTCATCTAGGCTATGTGAAGAGAGAAATGATGCCCAGAACCAAGCAAGGTGATAATCTCCAGGTCAGACTTCATCTGGAATACTATATTCAATTTGGAACAAAGATTTTTTCATAAATTCATTAGTAAATTGAAGCCTCTTTAGAGAAAGGGCATTTAGGATAGGGCAATTTGAGACTATGGAATCTAAGAAATACATCAATATGTTGTTGGTTGTGGAAAGTTACAGCTGACTTCCAAACATTTGAAAATCTGTGATTTGAAAGGGTGATTAGACATCTTTTACTTGTCCTTGAAGAGTGGAATTAGGATGGATGGGGTGAGTTTTTCAAAGAGTTATTTAGTCCAAATTTAAGGGAAAAAATTCTTGAACTAATTGAGTCATCAAAATATATAAGGAACTGCATTGCAACTCCAAATAGATGCCATATGACCACTTATAAGTGAAATTATAAGGCAATAGTTAAACTGGATGGTTTTTAAATCTCTTTCAGCTCTGAGTATATATTAAACATTGAATTTGTTCATTTTCTTTAGAATAATTAGAGAAAGAGTAAAAATAAAATAAAACTTTAAAAAATTTCTTAACAGTGCCAACAAAGGGGCATTAGCTATTTTCAAGATGATAATCTTAGATATGTTGATATTATCAATGTATAAAATGTGAATATTAATATTAGAATTTGGCTCTGACATTAAGTTTGGAGCCAATTAAAACATGGAACAAATTACCATACAGATTTAGCAAAGTGATACCAGAAATCTAGGAAATAATGTTCTTATAGAAAGCAATCTTGTCACTTCTGGGGAGAAAGACTAAAAAAAGACAAGATTATCTCATCTCTATTACATTTCCAATCATATGCTTTCCATAATTCAATGATTCAGTATAATCATATATAGTATATTTAAACTGATAGACACAATTGAAACAGAGGTTAAATGAAGAAAAAAGCTGTTTCACTTCCCTTTCTGGTAGACTGGATTTCTTAAATCTTATCCTATTAAGAGAGATGAAAAAATATGGAATAACATATGCCTTTAATTTTATTTATATTGTTATTGACTAAGGCTCATAGGAAAAGGAGATGTTTAAGGAAATAACTATGTACTCTGAAGAACAACTGGTTCCTCATAAAACAACCTTAGCTAATTTTGAAAATTCCTTGAAATTTTTCACCACTGGCCTATAGTATTAGTCTGAGAAGTTTAAGAGGAAGTATATTAATAACTAAGCAAATATCAAATAAGTATGATAGGGAGAAAGCAAATTAAATCTGGGCTTTTTCTTTTTATGCAGCTGAGAAAAAGAAATAGATTATGACCTGGCATATATTTGGGGGTCTTTTTATCTTTAAGAATTCTATCCATCATTTAGCTGCCTTTCTTTGGGTTAGTCCAGAAGGCACTCTAACTCCTTACCCCTTCAAATCCTATGCCACATGGTACCTCCCCTAACTCCACTATGCTTCTCAATTCCACTTTTCCTCCTTACAAATAAATAACTCTTTTAGGGGGCTAAGTCCCTTTCAGGATTTAGCCTGCAAGCTAACAACATACTCCAACCTCAGGGAGCTTCCCATGACTGATAGGTAGATAGATAGATAGATAGATAGATAGATAGATAGATAGATAGATAGATAGATGGTTGGATAGATAGATAGAGATCAAAAAAAAGTTTTAGGACTTTAAAAAGGACATTGAAATCAAATAAAAGTGAAGAAATTTTGAGAAAAGGAAGAAGAGTAATACATGAAAATCAGGAAAATTATGATAAGAAAGTCAAACAATTGAAAAAGAGATCCAAAAACTTATGGAAAAATAAATAACTGTCAAATTTCAGAAGAAGATGGGAAAGTATTATATTTTAGCAAAACTTGCCTCTTGAAAGTGTGTATATACTTTTGTGTTTAAAAATATTTTGAGTCAAAAAATGTGATAAGGCTATTAAACACCTGCATTAATAAACTGTTTTATTGTTTGAATGAAGAAGAGAGAAATAGAGAGATCCAGAGAGGAAAAAAAAGAAATTTTAAATTGCAATATTATCCACAGTGTTATCACTGGCTGGGGCTTAGAGCTATGAAAGAAGTTATAGATTCATTTTATAATTTCCCAAGATAGAAAGAATACCATTTGCTGGTATTCTTCTAAGCAATCCAATAAGTAGTGGTGACAGCGACTATTTAAACTAGAAATGCAGTAGAAATTCAACCAGTTTTTCAAGGATTAGTTTGAGAAGAAAACTATTGAGAAGGGTCAGTGACTAGTGGAATAGCTGAAGTTGCTGTCATACTTCAGGGGAAGAGTTGCTCTCACCAAAAGTAGGAACGTGTAAAGAATGATCATCACCTTATACCTTGTTTTTAGTATTGGACCACAGAACAGCTAAGAATAAATGTAAAGTAATTGAAGCGATTTAGGAGAAATATGCTGATGTGCATAAAAACATAAGAAAAACATATAGTAGATGATGTTAGGACTAGTGTTGGGGAGAGGCCAAAAAAAGCAAAAATGTAAAGGAAACAAATATACAAATGAAGCAATTTATACTTGACATTGAATAGCAGTGCTTTCAAGTAGGGAATTCATTCAGAGTATGGTCCACTTTTGAAGTTATGTAAA
>JAJPUD010016428.1:600-14477 GCA_023553655.1 Myrmecobius fasciatus
TTTCCACACAAATAAAATCAGACCTAATCAATTGGAAAAATATTAAGTGCTCATGGGTAGGCAGAGCGAACATAATAAAAATGACAATACTACCCAAACTAATCTACTTATTTAGTGCCATACCAATCAAACTCCCAAGAAATTATTTTACAGATCTAGAAAAAATAGTAGCAAAGTTCATTTGGAAGAACAAAAGGTCAAGGATTTCAAGGGGATTAATGAAAAAAAGGCAGATGAAGGTGGCCTTGCTGTACCAGATCTAAAACTATATTATAAAGCAGTGGTCATCAAAACCGTTTGGTACTGGCTAAGAAATAGAGCAGTAGATCAGTGGCACAGGATAGGATATCAGGACCTTAACAATCTAGTATTCGATAAACCCAAAGACCCCAGCTTTTGGGATAAATACTCACTATTTGGCAAAAACTGCTGGGAAAATTGGAAACTAGTGTGGAAGAAATTAGGGCTTGACCCATACCTAACACCACATACCAAGATAAGATCTAAATGGGTTCATGATCTATATATAAAGAGGGACTTTGTAAGCAAGTTAGAGGAACGTAATATAATTTATCTCTCAGACCTGTGGAGATGGAATAAATTTATGTCCAAAGAAGACCTGGAACTCCTAATTGAACACCAGATGGATAATTTTGATTATCTTAAGTTAAAAAGTTTCTGTACAAACAAAACAAATGCAGACAAGATTAGGAGGGAAGCATCAAATTGGGAAATCATCTTTACATTTAATGGTTCTGATAAAGGCCTCATTTCTAAAATTTATAGAGAATTGTCTCATATATATAAGAATCAAGCCACTCTTCAATAGATAAGTGGTCAAGGGATATGAACAGACAATTTTCAGATGATGAAATTAAAACCATCTCTAGTCATATGAAAAGTTGCTCCAAATCACTATTGATCAGAGAAATACAAATTAAGACAACTCTGAGATACCACTACACCCCTGTCAGATTGGCTAAAATGACAGGAAAAGATAACGATGAATGTTGGAGGGGATGTGGGAAAACTGGGACACTAATACATTGTTGGTGGAACTGTGAACGGATCCAACCATTCTGGAGAGCAATTTGGAACTATGTCCAAAAAGTTGTCAAACTGTACATAACCTTTGACCCAGCAGTGTTTCTACTGGGCCTATATCCCAAAGAGATCTTAGAGGAGGGAAAGGGCCCCCCACATGTGCAAGAATGTTTGTGGCGGCCCTTTTTGTGGTGGCTAGAAACTGGAAACTGAAGGGATGCCCATCAATTGGAGAGTGGCTGAATAAATTATGGTATATGAATGTTATGGAATATTATTGCTCTGTAAGAAACGACCAGCAGGACGATTTCAGAGAGGCCTGGAGAGACTTGCATGAACTGATGCTGAGTGAAACGAGCAGAACCAGGAGATCATCATACACAGCAACAACAGTATTACATGATGATCAATTCTGATGGACATGGCTCTCTGCAACAAAGAATTGTCTCAAACCAGTTCCAATTGTTCACTGAAGAAAACCATATACACCCAGAGAGAGGGAAATGAAATATGGACCACAACGTAACATTTTCATGATCTCTATTGACATTTGTTTGCAATGTTTTGCCTTTCTCGGATTCTTTTTTTTTTTCTTGTAGATAGGATTTTTCTTGCATAACTTCTCAAGCATTTCAACATTATTAGCATGTAGTGGACTTCCTGCCATCTAGGGGAGGGGAGGGGACTGGGGGTAAAATCTGTAATGGAAAGCTTTGTAAAGATCAATGTTGGGGAACTACCCATACATATGTTATACACATAAAAAGCTTTAATTAATAATAAAAAAAAGATTATATGATGATCAATTCTGATGGCTATGACTCTTTCCAACAATGAGATGATTAAGGCCAGGTACAATGATCTTGTGATGAAGAGAGCCATTTACACCCAGAGAGGGGATTGTAGCAACTGAGTGTAGATCACAATATAGCATTTTCACTCTTTTTTGTTGTTTTTTGCTTGCATTTTGTTTTCTTTCTCATTTTTTCCTTTTTGATCTAATTTTTCTTGTGCAGCCAGATAATTGTATAAATATGTATACATATATTGGATTTAACATATATTTTAACATGTTTAACATATGTTGGATTACTTGCCATGTAAGGGAAGGGTGGGGAAAAGGAGGGGATAATTTTGGAACACAAGGCTTTTCAAGGATCAATGTTGAAAAATTATCCATGTATATGTTTTGAAAATTAAAAAATATAATAAAATAAAAAATAATAATTTTGTAAATGTCTACTAAACCCCTCTGCCTCATTGTGGAGTGTTCCAACAGAGCTTAAGTTCAAGCATGCTCTATCAAGCTGGGATGGCTTTGAATCACTAAAAATGGTGTAGAATACTGTAGTTAAGAGTTAGGAAGTCATGATTTCAAATCACATTTCTGATATTTTATAAGGAAAAAGAGTATGAGTTTAATTTACTTGTCCAAGTCTTATAGATAATAAGTAGCAAACCAGGATTTGAGCACTTTACCTGTATAAGCTGATTATCTCTGATTTTTTTTCCATTTCACAAATTCTATTTTTCAAGGTGTTGTTTTCTTTTTCCATTTCACAAATTTTGCTTTTCAAGGAGTTGCTTTCTTTTTCCATTTTGTCAAATCTATTTTGTAAGGAGTCATACTTTTTCCATTTCACTAAATCTATTTCATACAGAGTTTCCTTCACATAATTTTGTTTCCTTTGCCAAAGCTTCTTGCAAAATTCTCATTTCCTTTCCCCATTTTTCTTCTCTCTTTTAAGATCCTTTTTGAATTCTTCCAAGAGATCCTTGTGAGATGCGGACCAATTTATATCACCCTTTGGGACTTTATCTGGATCTGCTTTTAGTGTCCTCAGGGTTTGAAATCTGTTCTTCTTTTTGTCCATAAAAACTATCTATGGTCAGAGAGTTCTTTTGCTTTTTTGCTCATTTTTTTAAAAGGTTGAGATCTGATTTTAGGGAAAAGGTGAAATTGTACAAACTTCTATATGTGACAATGGCTCTGCTGGGTCAGTGCTGACTACCTTCTGGTGCTGGCTGGATGTGGCCAAGTCCCAGTATTCTGGGGTATAGGGCTCACTATTTGCTCTTTGTGTTTGTATTGGATGTCTTATAACTAGTCTGCTGATCTACTGGCTTGCAACCAGGACAGAATAGCCAAAAGTGTTGTAGATTTCTCCCAGTAGATTCCCCAGTGTTCCAAACCCACACCACCTTGGGTCTGTGCACTGCCTGTGCTCGAGTTTCCACATGACTGCCTGCACTTGGTCTGCTTTCCTCCATGCTGGTTGAAACAGACCTTTTCTGAAGATCTTCCAAATTATCTTCTGCTAGAAATTTGTTACACTCCAAATATTTGTGGTTCTGTTACTCCAAAACCAGTCCTTGTTTTAATTTGAGGGATATGGGGAAAACTCAGATAAAGATGTCTCTCCTCTCCACCATCTTGGCTTCACTCTTGAGCCCATCATATCATCTGTAAAGTATAAATAATAATATTTGTAGTAAGAACACCACAGGGTTGTTGAGAAGTGCAAATGACATAATGTTTATAAAAAGTGTTTTATAAATTGAGGTGCTAATATAATATCCATTGATTTTTTTATCTCGTTACTCTGACATTAGTTTCATTATTATTGTTGTTGTTTGCTAACAATTCTATTGCCTGTGGTAAACAACACAATAGTACCTTCAAATAAATCTGTGGAGGCAAGGGAAGGTGGAATTGGAAAATCTTAAGGAGAAATATCAGGCCTTGGGATATAATATCTCATGAGGTTGGTGGTGTAAGGAGGGAGAAGCAATGCCAGGAAACTACACTCTTATAGGGGGGAGGCTTCAGAGACACTGATTCATTTTTCACCTTTTACTACATGGACTGTGATCTGGAGTTTTGGTAGCTCAGTGGTGATCCAAATCACCTCATTGTTGAAAAAAGTCACATCCATCAGTGCCGATCATCCCATGATCTTCTTGCTATATACGATGTTATTTTGGTTGTACTCACTTCATTTAGCATCACTTCATGTAAGTTTCTTTAGGCCTCTTTGAAGTCATCCTGATGATAATTTCTTATAGAAAAATAATCTTACATAACATTCATATACCATAACTTACTCAGCCATTGTCTAACTGATGAAAACTCAGTTTTCAGTTCCTTTCTACTACAAAAAAGAGCTGCCACAAACATTTTTTCATGTGGTTCCTTTTCTGTTTTTAATGGTCTCTTTGGGATACAGACCCAGTGGAGACAGTGCTGGATCAAAGGCTATGCACAGTTTTATAAACCTTTGAGCACAGTTCTAAATTGCTCTCCATAATGTTTGGATCAGTTTACAACTCTACCAACAATGTATTAGTATCCAAGTTTTCCCATATCTCCTCCAACATTTATCATTATCTTTTCCTGTCATCTTAGCCAATCTGAGAGGTGTGTAGTGGTACCTCAGAGTCATCTTATTTTTCTGTAATCAAAAGTGATTTAAAGCATTTTTTTTTCAAATGACTTTAATTTCTTTATCTGAAAACTGTTCATACTTTTTTTGACCATTTATCAATTGGGAAATGATTTTTATTCTTATAATTTGAGGCAATTATTGATATGTTTTAGAAATGAGGAATTTATCAGAACTCTTGGATATATCTATATCCATATATATATATATATATAATGTTTTCCCCAGTTTTCTGCTTCTCTTGCTCCATTGTTTTTTTTATTAAAAAAAAACTTTTAAATTTAATATAATTAAAGATGTCCATTTTGCATTTCATAATGTTGTCTAGTGCTTCTTTGGCCCATTTGGTATTTTCTTGACAAAAATACTAAAGTAGTTTGCCATTTTTTTCTCCAGATAATTTTACCGATAAGGAAACTGAGGCAAATAGGGTGACATGACTTTTTTCTAGTGTATTTATTTTTAACATACATTACTTTATGAATCATATTGGGAGATGTGAGAAATGCTGAAAAGTTAGTTTTCCACAGTGCTGCAAACTTTGAGCTAGTGTGGAATTGGGATAGTGGGTACCACTGACCAAGAGCTTTTCAGAATGTGAGAGGTTAAGGAAGATTAGGATTCACAGAACAATTAAGTGATCAATAGAAGCCTTGATAAAACAAGAAATTGGGGGCTAGGAAGGCATAGGTGAATTCAGCTAATCAGAAAGAGTCTTGTGATTTTGAGAAAACCACAAACAAGATAATAGCCCATTCAGCCCAAACTAGTTGGGGCCAATGACCTAACTTGACCAAATCATTACTTCACCTGCTTAATAGGCTAATTGAATATTAAATAAGGCATCCCAGAGGAAGAGTTTTCCACCATATTTGAGCATGCGATGTATGATGGGGGAGGGTGTGTTTTATACATATTAAGGGGAAACATGTAGTGGACATATCAGAAAGACTAACCCAGATAAAACGAACCAATCCCTTTTCTGAAGGAAGGAGCTGCATCACACAAGCAAGTATAAAGGTTCTCCCATTTCTGTACTCAGTGCTCCCTCTTCCCAAAGAGGATTGGGGCCCATTTCTGGCCAGAAACATTAAGGTAATTCCTTAAGATTCTTCTTTAATAAATTTTCCTTGATATCTGATTTTCAGTGTCAAGAGTGTTATTTTTAACAGAGAGAAAAATCAGAGCAAAGGGGAAAAACATGGGAGAGATAAAAAACCAGAAAAAAAGAAGTGAACATAACATGTCTTGACTTACTTTTTCTGGATGCAAGTGGCATTTTCTATCCAGAGTCTATTGGGATTGCTTTGGATCACTTGGGATTGCTTTGGATCACTGAACCACTTAGAAGAACCAAGTGTTTCATAGTTGATCTTTACACATTCTTGCTGTTATTGTGGATAGGCTGACATGATTACCAGAGTCACAGCTAGTGTTTGAGACCAGGAAGATGAATCTTTCTGATTCCTGGCCTGATGCTCTATCCACTGTGCCACTTAGCTAACTTTTTCTTTTATTTATTCAATTATAAAATAGGGGCTGTTATAATGCTCAAAGGAAGTAATATTTGAAACAGGCTTAGAACAGTGCTTACCACATAGTAGGGTCCATATAAATGCTTATTCTTTTTACTTCCCCATTTCCCTATGAGGGAAGCATTGATTAGGGGAGGGAAGAGGGAAAAACTAGGCTCAATAGCTCATCTGGGGTATAGAAACCCAGAGTAGGAAAGAAAATCATATGCCTTGTCCTCACTTCTAATTTTAATTAATTATTCTTGATACTTGGTGAGAAGTTCATTTGTTCCTATCTTCTGGACTCCATGTGCTCTTGGTGCCCTGGGGCAAAACTCTAGTAACTT
The DNA here is from genome assembly GCA_023553655.1 of Myrmecobius fasciatus. Taxonomy (NCBI): domain Eukaryota; kingdom Metazoa; phylum Chordata; class Mammalia; order Dasyuromorphia; family Myrmecobiidae; genus Myrmecobius; species Myrmecobius fasciatus. The sequence goes on from JAJPUD010016428.1 coordinate 6,949, forward strand.
TGATTTGATAATGGCCCTAATTTGCAAACATAGCCATTGATAGAGCAAAAATCTCCTATCTGAAAATCAGTTTATCCAAGTTCAGAGAGACCCAGCATCAGAAGATTAGGCATCCAATTCATGGATATTTTTGGGTATGGTAATTTACAAAATTCTCTCTCCTTAGTCACAGGGGTGTTGTGATCTTCATTGATTCAGGGATTACTTAACCAAAGAAAGCACAGATCACTGGAATTATTTAAGTAGAATTTTACAAAGAGTGATTCAGTTTATAACCCAGCTTTTATTGTCTTGCTAACAGAATGAGAGAACAATTTTTAAAAATTAAAAAAAAAAGTTTGTTTCTGTTAATGTAGTTCACATTAAAATTTGCTCAACTAAAAATGTCTCATGGAAAGTCCAATGCCTTAAAATACCTAACTTGAAACTAGGTAGGGCTGAAGATGGTTAATGTGTTTTGTAAATACTATAAAAACAAAATTATAAATAATATATTTTAATTTATAGTTATATGATTTACATAATACATGGACACAATTTATATATATATGTATAGATATATATAGCAAATAATTAATGTATATACACATCTCTGGGTGTATATATATATATATATATACACACACACATACACATAATTCTTTATCCGTTTCTCTCTCTCTCTCTCTCTCTCTCTCTCTCTCTCTTTCTCTTTTCTCTCTCTCAAAACTTCCTAGCAATTACAATTTTACCTTGCACATTACAACATCCTACATTGTGGTTTCTATAAATCACAGATTGGCAATCAATTTTGAGTGGAATTTTATGGAAGCCACAGAAAATATATGAAGGCCAGCATAAAACAGTCTATAACCAAATGCTTTACCAAAATTTTACAATAAATTACTATAAATGTTCTGTTGGGGTTAGAAACTGAACCCCAAAATGTAGTGGGGTTCTGAGCTAATATTGCAGGGTGTCTCAAAAGAATTTGTCTAAAAAGACCATCTTCCAATCAAGAGGCAAAGATTTTATTTTATGCCATTGACTGGTGGGGTAAATTCTGAGAGATGTTAGAAAAGAAGTGGGGAACAAAAAATGTCTTCATAGAACATTGATTTTAAAGGTAAAATGGGGGGTGTTTAGGTTAGGTATTTCACTATTGTAAACTACTGCTATGCTAATTTTGTGGTATCTACTCATATGCTAATGGTTCAGAAGTTAATTGTGGTTAGGGTTTAGGTATCTTCCTTTCAAGTTAGCATCCCAGTCATAAACTACCAATAAATCCATCATTCCTTTTTTTTTAAGTCAGTATTCCAGCCTTGAAATTATAACCTAAAAATATCTGAAGGTAAGATACAGTACTCCTAAGACCAGACATCTTAGAGTCAAAACATATGTTGACAATATAAATAATCAAGACAACTTGGAGTCATGTTACGCCATTCCTGAGATTACAATCATATCAATACCCCCTCAAACAATATTCCTGAGACAAGAAAATATGGAAATTATAATTATATCAGCTGTGTAAAAGAAAAAGAAAAAAGGAGGGGGGAACTTTTATGTAGATTTTCCAGATAATGGGAGCATTGTACTCTTAGCCTCTGTGATGTGCAAGGGATGATTGTGTGGTTATACACAAAACAAAGTGTATTCTTCCTTGGAAGCTTTCAAACAAAGTTGTATGGATATTTGTTGACCATATTTTAAAAGGATTTCTTCTAACCACTTAAGTGCAGATTAAACTAGAAGGTCAAAGAGGTGTCTTCCAAGTTTAAAATTCTGGAATCCTTTAATACATTGATTGTGTCAAACTCAGAATGGGTGAGGGTAAAGGGAGCAATAAAGTATATATAAAAATCCCTGCAGCTACATACTGACTTAGATTATTAAGATTCTCTGTTTTTACTGTATTTTTAATTATTTCATTAATAAGTGTGATATTTTGATCTAGTTCAGTAGCAGGGTTTGCAAGTTGAACATTTTACATATCTGATATACACACGATTTTTTAAAAAGACATTGAACTTTATGCAAGTACAGGTATTTTAGCAGTTTGTAGAACAAAGAACAGACTCTGATGATAGAGATGTTGCACGCCTGCTGCACATGTGAAATAGCTCTGTTAGGGTTTCGTAAATGTAGAAATTACAGTGATACCTTATAGTGATGTCTGTCAGGTATCCAAATATGTGTTTTATTGAACACTGTAGATTGCATTGTTCAGAAATAAACATAATAAAATTGAACCTATCAAGAAATAATGCCAGTGAATCAGACACTGAGCTACAGGGTACTCTGAAGCTGCTCTGGGACATTTTTATTGCTGTTTATTTTTTATATTGTTTTATTTTTTTCTGGTTGTATATGTAAATTAATTTTGTAAATTACATGTTTCTTTATGAGTCATGTAGGGAGAGAAAAATCAGAACAAAAGGGGAAAACCTTGGAAGAAAAAAAAACAGAAGAAAAAAAACACATAAAAAAGAAGTGAAAGTAGCTTATGTTGATTTACATTCAGTCCATAAATATCTCTCCGAATGCAGATGGTGTTTTCTATCCAAAGTTTATTGAGATTGTCTTAGATCACTGAACCACTGAGAAGAACCAAATTTTTCATTATTGATCACTGCACAATATTGTTGTTACTGTCTACAATGTATTCTTGGTTCTGTGTTTTTTTTTCTCACATCAGTTCACGTAAAACTTTCCAGGCCTTTATAAAATCAGTTTGTTCATCATTTTTTTAAATAGAAGAATAATATTCCATTACTTCCATATACCATAACTTATCCAGCCATTCCCCAATTGATGGGCATCCACTCAGTTTCCAATTCTTTGCCATCAGAAAAAAAGAGCTGTTACAAACATTTTTGCACATGTGGTTCCTTTCCCGTATTTTATGATTTCTTTGGGACACCTGCAGATCCAGTGATGCACTGCTGGATCAAAGGGTATGCATAGTTTTATAGGCCTTTGGCCATAGTTTCAGATTGCTTTCCAGAATGGTTGGATCATTTCACAGCTCTACCGACAATGCATTAGGGTCTCAGTTTTCCCACATCCCCTCCAACATTTATCATTATCTTTTTCTGTCATTTTAGCCAATCTGAGAGGTGTAAAATGGTACCTCAGAGTTGCTTTACTTTGTTTACTTTAATCAATAGTTATTTAGGACATTCTTTTATATGGCTATAGATGACTTTAATTTCTTCATCTGAAAATTGTTCATATCCTTTTACCACTTATCAATTGGGGGATGATTTGTATTCTTTTACATTTGACAATATTTTTATATATTTTAAAAATGAAACCTTTGTCAGAAACACTAGCTGTAAAGCTTTTTTCAGCTTTACACTTCCCTTTTAATCTTGTTTGTGTTGATTTAATGTGTGCAAACCATTTTTAATTTAATATAATTAAAGTTGTCTATTTTGACTTTCATAATTTTCTCTAGTTTTTCTTTGGTCATAAAATCCTTCCTTCCCCAAGAATCTGATAAATAAATAAATTACCCCTTGCTCTCCTAATTTGCTTCTGGTATCACTCTGGGTTCTTATTTTTAATATGGACAGTGATACGAGATAGTTCTACAATCTTTCAGATATTTCCTTGACTACAAGAGGCCAATTCAAAACATATAATAGATAAATTTCAACCTTTACTCTTGCAAAATTTTGTGTTCCATTTTTTTTCCATCCTTCCTTTCCCCTTATCCTAAATGGCAAGTAATCTAATATATGTTAAACATCTACAATTCCTCATGCACACATCCATAATTACCATGCTGCACAAGAAAAATCAGATCAAAAAGGAAAAAAAAATGAGAAAGAAAATAAAATGCAAGCAAATAACAACAAAAATGTGAAAATACTGTTGTGATTCACACTCAATACCCATAGACCTCTCTCTGGGAGCAGATGACTCTCTTTATCATGAGATCAGTAGAACTGACATGAATCACCTCACTGTTGAAAAGAGCCATATCCATCAGAATTGATCATTGTATACTCTTGCTGTTGCTGTATACAGTCTTCATCTGATTCTACTCACTTCATTTAGCTTAGTTCAGGTAAGTCTCTCCAAGCCTCTGAAATCATCTTACTTATCATTTACTGTAGAACAATAATATTCCATAACATTCACACACCATAACTTATTCAGCCATTCTCCAACTGATTTGTGTCCTCTCAGTTTCCAGTTCCTTGCCACTGCAAAAAGGGATACCATAAATGTTTTTGCACATATAGGTCCTCTTCCATGTTTTATGATCTCTTTGGGATAGTAGAGACACTGCTGGATCAAAGAACATGCATAGTTTTACAGGCCTTTGTGCATAGTTCCATGTTGCTCTTCAGAAAGGTTGGATAAATTCACAATTTCACCAAAAATATATTGGTGTACCATTTTTTTTACATCTCCTCCAGTATTCATCATCATCATCATCATCATTTATTTATTTATTTGGTAGGCAAGTGAGTTTAAGTGACTTGACCAGGATCACACAGCTAGGAAGTGTTAAGTGTCTGAGACCAGATTGAATTCCAGTCTTCCTGACTTGAGGACTGGTGGGCTATCCACAGCACCACCTAGTTGCCCCAATTCATCATTATTTTTTCCAGTCACATTTTAGCCAATCCGAGAGGTGTGCAGTGGTTGCTACGTTGTAATCCACTCTCAATTCCCACAGTCCTCTCTCTCAGTGTAAATGGCTCTCTTTTTCCACACAATCATTGGAACTGGCCTGAATCATCTCATTGTTGAAAAGGGCCATGTACATCAGAAGTGATCATCATATAATCTTGATGTTGCCATGTCCAATCATGTCCTGGTTCTACTCATTTCATTCAGCATCAGTTAATGTAAATCTCTCCAGGCATCTCTGAAATCATCCTTCTTACCATTTCTTATAGAACAATAATATTCCATAACATTCATATACCATAACTTATCCAGCCATTCTCCAACTGATGGGTATCCTTTCAGTTTCCAGTTTCTTGCCACTACAAAAAGGGCTATCATGTGGGTCCATTTCCTCCTTTAAGATCTCTCTGGGATATGAGCCCAGTCAAAATACTGCTGGATCAAAGGATATGCACAATTGGATAGGCTTTTGGGCATAGTTCCAAATTGTTCTCCAAAATGGTTGCATCACTTCACAATTCCATCAACAATGTATTAGTGTCCCAGTTTTGCCACATCTCCTCCAACAATGATTATTATCTTTTCCTATCATCTTAGCCAATCTGACAGGTATGTAATGGTATCTCACAGTTGTTTTAATTTGCATTTCTCTGATCAATAGTGATTTAGAGCACCTTTACATATGATTAGAAATGATTTTAATTTCTTCATGTGAAAATTGTCTGTTCATATCTTTTGACCATTTCTTAATTGGAGAATGGCTTGAAGTTTTATAAACTTGAGTCAATTCTCTATATATTTTAGAAATGAGGCTTTATCAGAACCCTTAAATGTAAAAATGTTTTCCCAATTTATTGCTTCCCTTTTGATCTTGTCTGTATTAGTTTTGTTTGTACAAAACTTTTTAACTTAATATAATGAAAATTCTCTCTTTTTTTCAATAGTGAATTCCAGGTTTTTTTGCCCCAAATTCCTTTCTTCTCCACATATCTGAGAGGTAAACTATCCTTTCTTCTTCTAATTTGCTTATATTATCACTTTTTATGTCTAAATCATGAACCCATTTTGACTTTATCTTGGTATAAAGTGTTAGGTGTGGGTCAGTGCCTAGTTTATGCCATATTAATTTCCAGTTTTTTCAGTAGTTTTTGTCAAATAGTGAATTTTTAATCTCAAAAGCTGGGGTTTTTAATTTTGTCAAACAGTAGATTACTATAGTCATTGATTATTTTGTTCTGTGGACCTAACCTATTCCACTGGTCAACTGCCCTATTTTTTAGGCAGTAGCAAATGGTTGTGATGACCATTGTTTTGTAATAGTTTTAGATCTGGCCCAGCTAGGTCACCTTTGTTTGCAATTTTTTTTCATTAATTCTCTTGAAATTCTTGACTTTTTGTTCTTCAAGATGAACTTTGTTATTGTTTTTTTCTAGGTCTGTAAAATAATTTCTTGGGAATTTGATTGTTTTGGCACTGAATAAGTAGATTAATTTAGATAGTATTGTCATTTTATTATATTAGCTTGGCCTACCCATAAGCACTTGATAATTTACCAGTTGATTAGATTTGACTTTATTTGTGTGGAGAGTGTTTTGTAGTTGTGGTCACATAGTTCCTGATTTTGCCTTGGCAGGTAAAATACCAAATATTATATATTATTGACCATTATTTTGAATGACATTTCTCTTTTTATCTCTTGCTGTTGGGCATGTTTGGTAATATATAAAAATGCTGATGATTTATGTGGATTTATTTTATATCCTGCAATTTTGCTAAAGTTGTGAATTGTTTCCAGTAGTTTTTTAGTTGATTCTCTAGGGTTCTCTAAGTATATCATCCTATCATCTGCAAAGAGTGATAATGTGTTTTCCTCATTACCTATTCTAAATCCTTTAATCTCTTTTTCTTCTCTTATTGCCAAAACTAACATTTCCAATACAATATTGAATAGTAATGGTGATAGTGGACAACTTTGTTTCACCCTGATCTTATTGGGAATGTTTCTAGTCTATCCCCATTACATATGATGCTAACAGTTTTAAATAGATGCTACTGATCATTTTAAGGAAAATTCCATTTGTTCTTGCACTCTCTAATGTTTTTTAATAATAAGCCCAATTCATTGATCTTTTCTTTCTCTATTTTATGCAAGTAAGCATCTAGAGATATAAAATTGCCCCATATAACAGCTTTGGCCGTATCCCACAAATTTTGGTATGTTGTCTCCTTATTGTCATTCTCCTGGTTGAAATTATTGATTGTGTCTATGATTTGCTCTTTCACCCATTCATTCTTCAGGATTTGATTATTTAATTTCCAATTACCTTTTGGTTTATTTTCTCCTGGACTTATATTGCCTGTGATTTTTATTGCATCATGATCTGAAAAGGATGCATTTACTATTTCTGCCTTTCTGCATTTGATTTTAAGGTTTTTATGCCCTAATATATGGTCAATTTTTGTATATGTTCCATGGACTGCTGAGAAAAAAGTAAACTCTCTACTGTCTCCATTCAACTTTCTCCATAGATCTATCATACCTAACTTTTCTAACAATTGGTTTATCTCCCTAGTTTCTTTCTTGTTTATTTTGTAGTTTGATTTATCTAATTCTGAGAGAGCAAGGTTGAGATCCCTCACTAGTATCGTTTGGCTGTCTATTTCTTCTTGCATCTCTCTTAATTTCTCCCCTAGGAATTTGTGTGCTATTGCACTTGGTGCATATATATTTAATATAGATATTGCTACATTATCTATGGTACCCTTTAATAAAATATAGTTTCCTTCCTTATCTCTTTTGATTACATCTATCTTGGCTTTTACTTGATCTGAGATAAGGATTGCTACCCCTGCTTTTTTTTGTTCACCTGAAGCATAATATTTTCTGCTCCTGCCGTTTA
>JAJPUD010016428.1:19477-34116 GCA_023553655.1 Myrmecobius fasciatus
TTTTTTTGTTCACCTGAAGCATAATATTTTCTGCTCCTGCCGTTTACCTTCATTCTATATGTGTCACTATGTTTTAAATGTGTTTCTTGTAGACAACATATTGTGGGATTCTGGTTTTTAATCCAGTCTGCTATCCGCTTCCGCTTTATGGGAGAGTTTATCCCATTCACATTCCCAGTTAGAATAACTAATTCTTTATTTCCTGCCATCTTATTTACCCAAGTTATGTTTTCCCCTTTCCTTTCCCCTTTCTCCCTTCCCCCCTCCTCAGTACTTTGCTTTTGATGACCCCTCCCCCAAACAATGCTTCACCCTTTAGATCCCCTCCCCCTGTTTTTATTCCTTTCCCCTGATTCTTCTATTTTCCCTTCTATTAGTTTGTCCCTTACTTTTCCTCCTTTTCCTCCCACTTCCCTCTAGCAACAGACAAGTTTCTATGTGAAATCAAATGTCTGATATACACTTTTAGAGCCCAACCTGATGAGAATAAGATTTACACAGTGCTCATCTCCCTCCCCTCTTTCTTTCAATTATATTAGGTTTTCTTTGCCTCTTCAAGTGATTTTACCTTGTTTTTACCTCCTTTTTTTTTAGATCTTATTTTACCACTTTTTTCCTCTTTTCCCCAGTATGACAACATTTTCCCCTCTAGTTCTCTTTTTCATATTATCAAAGTATTATCTAGTTAATTATACCCCCAAACTTTGAGTATCTCCCTAGTAGAAATAAAGTTCTCAAGAGACCTTTCCTTTTTACCTTTTTATGCATCTCTTGAGTTCTGTGTTTGGGTGTCGAATTTTTTGTTCAGATCCGGTCTTTTCATTAGAAATAGGTGAAATTCACCTATATCATTGAATGACCATCTTCTTCCCTGGAGGATAATGCTCATTGTAGCTGGATAGGTTATTCTTGGCTGTAATCCAAGTTCCTTTGCCCTTCGGAATAGCTGGTTCCATGCCCTTCGATCCTTCAGTGTGGAAGCTGACAAATCCTGTGTGATTCTAATTTTTGAACCTCGGTATTTGAATTGTTTCTTTCTAGCTGCTAGCAGAATCTGTTCCTTGGTGCTGTAGTCCTGAAATTTAGCCACGATATTCCTTGGGGTCTTAATTTTGGGGTCTCTTTCAGGAGGTGATCGGTGAATTCTTTCAATGGTGATTTTGCCCTTTGATTCTACAATCTCAGGGCAGTTTTCTTTCAGGATTTCCTGGAAGATATTGTTTAAATTATTTTTTTCATCATGGCTTTCAGGAAGTCCAATAATCCTTAGATTGTCTCTCCTAGATCTATTTTCCAAGTCAGTTGTTTTTCCTAGGAGATATTTCATATTTTCTTCTAATTTTTCATTTTTTTTGTTTTTGTTTGACTGATTCTTCAAGTCTTAGTGAGTCATTCACTTGCATTTGTTCAATTCTTATTTTTAAAGTGTTGTTTTCTTCAGGTACCTTTTTAAGCTCCTTTTGTAACTGGCCAATTTGTTCATTGCACTCTTTTTCCACTTCACTAATTTTATTTTTTAATAAATTGGTGTCTTTTTCATATCTCTTTTGTAGGGCATCATATCCTTCTTGCACTGAATTCAGCTTATTTTCCCATTTATCCTCCAGCTCTCTTTTGAGGTTCTTTATGCAGTCTTCCAGAAAGGCCTTTTCAAAAGGGGACCAGTGATGGTCCTGGCTGATGTTCTCTGGATTTTTGTCTAAAGAAACCTCTGGCTCTGGGGTCGTTTCTTTGCCTTGATAAAAGCTGTCTATGGTGAGAGCTCTCTTTTGCTTCTTCATCATATTTATTTATTTTTTTTTTTTAGACAGTGTGGATATCTCTTTAAGGTAGGGAAAAAAAAAGCTGCGGCTGCAAAAAGCTTTGCCCTGGGGCACTTCGGCGAGTTGACTTAAGGTGCTGGGCTGGTGGGGGCTAGGACTAAGTCCGAATTACTCCTTAAACAAGGCAAGTCTGCCAGAACACCTGCCCCCAATCAGGGCAGAGTGTCCCGAGTGCCTCAGATAAACTCCAGGTATTTGGAATTTGGAGTTTGGAGTTTGGAATTTCTTCCACGATGAGCTGAGCTGAGTCCCACCCTCACTTCTGGCCTGAGCAGTTGTTGTCTATTTATCTCTCTGTCCGAGACCGACTAACCTGATATGAAGTTATCCAGAGAGCTGTGCCCAAATATTTCTGAGTTCGTTGAAGATCAGTTCGGAGGCTTATTTTATTGTTGATTTGATAGAAGATCGGAGGAGAGTCAGAAAGTCACCTTTTCACTCCGCCATCTTGGCTCCGCCCCCCCGGAATGTACTACTCTCTAATGTTTTTAATAGAAATGAGTGTTGGATTTTATCAAATGCTTTTTCTGCATCTATTGACATAATCAGATAATAATTTTTGTTAGTTTAGATATTGACATAGTCAATTTTGCTAACACTTTTCTTGTTATTGAACCAGCCCTGCATTCCTGGTATAAATCCTACTTAGTCATAATGCATTATCCTGGGGATGACTTTCTTTAATCTCTTTGCTAATATTTTATTTAAGATTTTTGCATCAATATTCACTAGGAAAATTGGTGTATAATTTTCTTTCTGGTTTAGGTATCAGCACCATATCTGTTTTGGTAGGAGTCCTTCTTTCCCTATTTTTTCAAACACTTTGGATAGTGCAGAATTAATTGTTACTTAAATGTTTGGTAGAATTCACATGAAAATCCATCTGCTCCTGGAGATTTTTTTCTTAGGGTATTGATTAATAGCTTGTTCTATTTCTTTTTTTTTTTCTAAAATGGGAATATTTAACTAATTTATTTCTTCTTCTGTTAATCTGGGCAATCTATGTTTTTGTAGGTATTCCTCCATTTTACTTAGATTATTAGATTTCTTGCCATTGAGTTGGGTAAATTACTCCTAATTATTGCTCTAATTTTCTCTCTATTGGTGGAAATTTCTCCCTTTTCATTTTTTGGGACTAACAATTTATCGTCTTTGCTCTTTATAATCACATTAAATAAAGACATCTATTTTGTTGGGCTTTTTTATAAAAATCAATTCTTAGTTTTATTTATTAAATCAATAGTTTTCTTACAATTTTTTTAATCTTCCCTTTCATTTTCAGATTTTCAAATTTGATATTTAAATGGGGGTTTTTAATTTGTTCTTTTTCTAGCTTTTTTTAGTTGCAAGCAAATTCATTGATCTTCTCTTTCTCTATTTTATCCAAGTAAGCATCTAGAGATATAAAATTTCCCCTAATAACTGCTTGGCTGCATCCCACAAATTTTGGCATATTGTCTCATTGTTGTCAGTTTTTTGGATGAAATTATTGATTGCTTCTATGATTTGTTGTTTTATCCACTCATTCTTTAGGATTAGATTATTCAGTTTCTAATAAATTTTTGGTCTATTTTCCCCTTGTCTTTTATTGCACGTAATTTTTATTGCATCATTATTTGAGAAAAATACAATTATTATTTCTGCTCTTCTGTATTTTATTTAGAGGTTTTTATGCCTTAAGACATGGTCAATTTTTGCTTAGGTTCCATGTACTTCTGAGAAGTCTTTTTATCCCTATTCAATTTTCTCCAAAGATCTGTCATCCCTAATTTTTCTATGATTCTATTTACCTCCTTAACTTCTTTCTTATTTATTTTGTGGTTCGATTTATCTAGTTCTGGAAGAGCAAGATTGAGATCCTCTACTAGTATAGTTTTGCTGTCTAATTCTTCTTGCAGCTCTCTGAATTTCTGCTCTAGGAATTTGAATGCTATACCAGTTGGTGCCTATCTGTTTAGTATTGATATCATTTCTATGGTATTTATTTTAGTAACAACTGTAATAAACTTCCCAAATAACAGAAATAGACACTCTCTGTAAATCCAGATCATTTCACCTCAGGCTAAAGTATGAACAATATTTATTATTTTAGTGTGAATAATGTGATTACATACACTTTATACTTTTTGAAAAATCTTGCATTTAATACTGGGTGATACAATGATTCAAAGGCCTGGATCTAAGTAGATTGCATTTTAAATGTTAGTTCTAATACTTCTCCTAGCCAAAGGACAAAACAAAACAAAACAAAAAGATACCCACAAAAATATGTACATGCAAAAAAAGGTGTTCATCAATAGTTGTGTTAATTAAATAATTATGCTTTTTTCTGCTCCATTCACCAATTATGCAAAAAAAAAACCTCAACAATTTTTGGGGGGAAATTCTTCTAGTAAATGTTCATTTTTTTATTGGTGTGTACTGGTTGTTTTTGCAAATTAATCAACTTTGCATTTTTACATTTTTTTTTTAACAAATGTGTTCCTAATCATCTCAAACTCTTCATTTGGCAGATTTTTTGGTTAAAAAATTTTTGCTTCTAAGTTTTTAAAAATGTGTAATAATTCATTATTATATCTTAGCTGAAAAATCTAGAAGAAATCCTTAAGCATAAAATTCTTTTAAGACACCTCTTATACAAAATTTTAGTGTATATAGGTTAATGTAAGAATTGAAGAACCATTTTTTATAATCACTTCTCTGCAACAGCTACTCTGGTAGAAACAAATTTACTCCCACATAAGGGTGAAGGAATTCAGTAGTAACCTATTTTGAGTACCATTGAGAAATTGCCTTGTCTTTTCCTTCAGGAATTAAGTTGTCCTTCTCTGAAACATCTTAGCTAATACAGCTTTTTTGAAGTTAAATATCTAGAACTTGTCTAGTCAATTAATCCAGATGTGACTATATCATAGTTTTGTCCCAAAACAGATAAAGTTTTCTGAGCTTTGACTTCAATTTTTTCATCAGGAAAAATTAGGGAATCACAACAAACAATCTCTAAGGTCCTTTTCAGCTTTAATGTTCTTTTTTTCTTTCTATTTTTTTACAGTCATTTGTTGCAGTTTAATATTAGTAGGATTTCTTGAAAATGTTTACAGTGACTCCTCACTCCCTTTCCTGGCATATAAAATCATTTGTATTCTAATATCTTTCAATTTTTGTTTTATTTATATTTAATGTCAACTTTTGTTTACCCACATACCCTAATAGAATTATTCTTCAATGGATCACACATATATATTTTATTTTCCTAATTATCTGTAGGAGCATCTAAATAGACTATAGGACTTGTGCAAATTTTATTTTAAATTGTTTTCAAGCAGATTAAAGCCATTTCTGATCATAGACTTTCCATTATTTGTACATCTTTTTTTCCAATAGCCATCCATTATTCATAGTTATGTTTACAGAATCAGAGGTCTATCAGCCATTTTCTAAGCAATTATTAAAAGTCTACTGTAGGCTAGGCACTGTGCTAAGCTCTGGGGATATAAAGAAAGGCAAAAGAATTCTTGCCCTTGAGTATCTCAAAATCTAATGGGTGAGATAAACAAACAAATATGTACAAACAATCTATATACAGGATAAATAGGAAATAATTAAGAGAAGGAAGGCACTGGAATTAAGAGAGATTGAGAAGGGTTTCCTGTAGAAGGTAGTATTTCAGTTGGAACCTGAAGGAGCCAAAAAAATGAAGAAAGAGAGGAAGGACAATCAAAGAATTAGAAACAGCCAGAGAAAATTTCAGGATATAAGTGTCTTGCTTGTGTAACAGCAAAGAGGTCAGTGTCACTGGAGCAAAGAGATGATGTGGTGAGGATAATGAGGGCATGAAGTATAAGGTACAAAAAGATTAGAAAAGTTATAGGTGGGCTAGGTTATGAAAAGAAGTAGCTATGTAGGTCAGTACATAGAATATTGTGCCTGGAGTTAGGAAGACCTGAATTCAAATCCAACGTCAGACAGCTACTTGCTGTGTAAATTTGGGAAAACCACTTAATATCTTTTTGCCTTAATACAGTAGGGAAGGAAATGACAAACCATTTGCATGTCTTTGCCACAAAAACCCCATAGATGTATTGATGTATTATGGACTGTGGGATCCTAAAAAGTTAGACTTGATTGAACAACATGAATAACAACAAAATTATTAAAGGCTATGAACACTACAATATTTTTTCATTTGATCTGGGAGGTGAATGGGATGCCATTGGACATGATTGAGTAGGGAAGTAAAGTAGTATGATTGGAACCATGCTTTAGGAAAATCATTTTACTGGCTGAATGGAATATAGATTAAAGTGGGAAAAAAAACAAAAAAACAAACAAACAATCAAAAAAAAAACGAAGAAGGCAAGCTTACCAGCAGACAATTGCAATAAACCAGGTGTGAGGTAATTAGGGCCTGTATGAGAATGATGACGGTGTTGGAGAAGAGAAATATTTGAAAAATGTTGAAAAGTTAAAATCAATGGACCTTGGCAATAGATTGGACATAAGAGGTGAAAGATAGTGAAGAACTGAAGATGATACTTGCATCCAGATATCAAAAGAATCTCAAAGGCTATCTAATCTGATAACTTCATTTTATAAACAAATTCAAGTGAAATTTGTGGGGCAGTATTTAAACTTTTATTTTCTGACTTGAGAACCCATATGTACTTGTCCCTAATTCAGTGATTAGACCAAGAATAATTTTTCTTCCTGCCCCAACCTCCCAAATCTTTTGATAACATAATTGCAAAAAATAGTCTTTTATATGTAGCCTTGTGAAGTTTTTTGAAAAAAAAAACTGGATCCACTATTTTTGCTTTATTCAGATGTTCACTAATTACTCAAACAAATGGATTATTTTGCATAATTTTCTCTTAAAAATAATTTTCTCAATATGCTCAATTTTGCTTAAGATAGGTTCATCCTTTGCAATGGTTTCCAGTATACTGTCATGTATTATACAGGTAAGACCCAGATTTGTGCTACTCCAGAAAAACCACTAGTTCATTTCTTAAGGGTAGGAGTCATGCTGATAGTTTAATCATCTTTTGATACAGGCAGTGTATGTCATGTCTGGTTACATATTTTTAACTTAGTTTCATAGCTGAACTACTTAAAAATCCTTGTGGGAGTGCTATTTAGTCCTCATGATTTTTTTGTGTTGTTTTATACTTCCCATAGTTCTAGACCACACTGTGTATTTTTTGACTTTGGCCTCTTTGTTCAAAGGAAAATTCTATATATCAACTTATTCCTCAACAAAAATTGAAGAAAATATCATGACCTCTTTTTTTCCTTTTTCTTTATTCTTCTTCAGCTTTTAGTGCCATAATGACCAAACTATCTCACTGATTCTCTAGCTGACTTTTTATCTTTGATGTATTTAAGGAACCTCATTATTGCCTTTGGAGTCTCTTGAAAGATATTCTGTGAATTCTATTTCTTTTTTCTTTATTAATGAAATTATTTTATCTTCATCTATATTCTGTCCCAATTTATCATTTTCCATATATACTTTTTGTAAACAATCTTTACATTTTGAGAAGGTACATGCCTTTAATTCTCCATTCATATAAAAATATTTGCTTCTTTACTCTGCTATGTATTCAAGAAGGTGGATTTTTGATTTTCTGACCTTGAATTTGTAGTAAACAAACACTTTTCTTGGACTTTCAATTAAATTTTTTTTTTTGTGAAGTAATTGGGGTTAAGTGATTTGCCCAGAGTACCACTACTATTAAATATCAGTACCAAGTGTCAGAGGCTGGATTTAAACTTATGTTATTCTAAGTCTAGGGCCAGTCTTCTTTTCACTGTGGTTTCCCCTCTTCCCCCAACAAATTTTTAATGAATTTGAAAGTCTGTTACAGTTTCTCTGCTATATTTGTATTTTAAAATATTTCCATTTATTCTGTCCACCTACTTTACTCCTTCCTTTATTTTTTCATATAATAATATGACAATAGAGATTGCCAACATTTATTAATTGTGACATTTTTACACATTTTTAAAGTTTGAATTTTAATTCATATACATGCATGTTTATGTTTAGGTATATAAACATGTGTAGACAAGCATACTTGAGTGATCAGGAAAGGAGAACATAGCATTAGAGCTTGACTTCCTTGATGTAAGACAAAGATTCTTAATGAATGATAAGCTCTATATATGGAAAGAATACATTTCAGGAAAGAGTGGTGGATAGTGTGAATACACAGATGGAGAATGGAATGCCAATTTCAGAGAGTAATTAATAGAGGCAGAGCCAAGATGGCAGAGAGCAGATATTACTTTCTGTGACCTATTGTGACCTTCTCTCAAAGCAACAGTAGATTAAGCCTCTAATTTTTTTTTGGAGTCAAAGAACCCACAAATATTTTTAGTACAACACATTTCCAGAAGAAGATACCTTGGAAGAACTTCAGAACAAGTCTGTTTCAAATTGGCAGGGGGAGAGTATGCTGAGCCCAGACTGCAGCACAGGGAAATCAGGCAAACTTCCACATACCTGGAAATCTTCTGTGAGCCTTTTAGGCTACTCTGTCCTGGTTGCAAGCAGATGGTTTGACAGATTTGCTACAAAAGGCAAATTGTAAACCACTGAGCCCTGGAAGAACACACCTAGCCACATTTCCCCAACACCAGAAGTCAATCAGCAGAACTACCCCAGGGCAAACTAGAGCAGCTATCACTCCTTTGCATTGAGCAGACCCCAAGCCTTAAAAATACAAGCATACAAGCATACAACTCCCTACAAAATGGATTTGATGAATTGGAAAAAGCATATAATGCCTTACAAAATAGATATGAAAAAGATACCAATTCACTGAAAAACAAAATTTGTTAAATGGAAAAAAATGCAAAGAACAAAACAATTTAATTGGCAAAATACAAAAAGAGCTAAAAAGGTAACTAAAGAAAATAACACACTAAAAATATGGATGTGAATGAATCAAAAACACTTCAAGAATCAGTGAAACAAAAATTTAAAAAAATGAAAAAAATAGAAGAAAATATGAAATACCTTCTAGGAAAAACAAGTGACCTAGAAAATAGATCTAGGAGAGACAACCTAAGAATTATTGGACTTCTTGAAAGCCATGATGAAAAAAAAAGAACCTAGACATTATCTTACAGAAAATCATAAAGGAAAACTGTCCTGATATCTTAGAATTAGAAGGTAAAATAGTCATTGAAATAATTCAACAATCACCTCCTGAAAAAGACCCCCAAATTAAATCCCCAGTGAATATCGTGGGTAAAGTTCAGAACTATCACACCAAAGAAAAGAAAGAAATTATTCAAATACTGAGGAGCCACAACTAGGATTACCCAGGACCTAGCAGCTTCCACCTTAAATTCCTGAAGGGCCTGGAATCCAATATTATGAAAGGCAAAGGAACTTGGATTACAGTCAAGAATAAGTTATCCAGCTAAAATGAGCACTATCTTTGAAGGAAGAAGAACATTCAATGATATAGGTGAATTTTACCTATTTCTAATGAAAAGACCAGAACTGAACAAAAAAAATTGACCTCCAAACACAGAACTCAAGAGAAGCATAAGAAGGTATAAAGGAAAGAACTCTTGAGAAATATATTTCTTTTATGAGTATACTTAGAGAGTGTGGATATAATTTGATTTTATTGTAATAATATGAAAAAGAAACTAGAGGTGGGAAAGGGATTATACTAGAAAAAAGAGGAAGAGAGAGGTAAAATAAAGGAAATTACATCTCACTAAGAGGCAAAGAAGACCTATTATAATTGAGGGAAAGAAGGAACGGGGATGAGCCTTGTGAGCATCAGATTTCTCTCAAAGAGAGAATATCAGACATATTTGGGTTCACAGAGAAACTTGTTTCATCTTATAGGAAAGTAGAAGGGGAAAGGGGAAAAGAAAGGGAAAGATTAATAGAAGGGCAAACAGAAGCATTAGGTAAAAGGTGTAAAAAGGGGGTCAGACTCTAAAGGGGGATGGCTGTTTGAGGGAGGTGGTCATCAAAAGCAAAATATTGGGGAGGAAGGAAGGGAGGAAAAAAAGAGAAAAGAATAACAGGATAAACAGGATGGCAGGAAATACAGAATTAGTTACTTTAACTGTGAATGTGAATGGAATAAAATCTACCTTAAAATGGAAGTGGATAGCAGACTGGATTTAAAGCTAGAATCCAAAAACATGTTTACAAGAAACACATTTAAAGCATAGTGGTACATTCAGAGTGCAGGGTAAAGGGCTGGAGCAGAATCTATTGTGCTTCAGGTGAAGCTATAAAAACAGGGGTAACAATCCTGATCTCAGATCATATAAAGGCAAAGATAGATCTAATTAAAAGAGATAAAGAAGGAAATTATATTTTACTAAAGGGTACCACTGATAATGAAGCAATATCAATACTAAATATATATGCATCAAGTGATACAGCATACAAATTAATAGAGGAGAAGTTAAGACAGATGCAAGAAGAAATAGGCAGCAAATCTATACTAGTGGGAGATCTCAACCTTGCTCTCTCAGATTTAAATAAATCAAACCACAAAATGAATAAGAAAGAAGTTAAGGAGGTAAAAAGAATGTTAGAAAAGTTAGGTATGATAGATCTTTGGAGAAAATTGAATGGAGAAAGAAAGAAGTTTACTTTTTTCTTGAAAGTATATGGAACATAAGCAAAAATTGACCATGTATTAGGGCATAAAACCTCTAAATCAAATACAGAAAGGCAGAAATAGTAAATGCATTTTTTTCCAGATCATGATGCAATAAAAATCACGTGAAATATAAGGCCAGGAGAAAATAGACCAAAAATTAACTGTAAATTAAATAATCTAATGCTAAAGAATGAATGGGTGAAACAACAAATTATAGATACAATCAACAACTTTATCCAAGAGAATGACAATAATTTGACAACATACCAAAGTCTATGGGATGCAGTCAAAGAGGTTACAAGGGGAAATTGTATATCTCTAAATGCTTGCTTGCATGAAATAGAGAAAGAGAAGATCAATGAATTGGATTTACAAATAAAAAAGCTAGAAAAAAGAACAAATTAACCCCCCCCAATGAAATACCAAGTTTGAAATTCTGAAAATAAAAGGGGAGATTAACAAAACTGAAACTAAGAAAAGTATTGAATTATTAAATAAAACCGAGTTGATTTTATGAAAAAAACCCCAACAAAATAGATAAACATTTAGTTAATGTGATTAGAAAAAGGAAAGAAGAAAATTAAATTGTACATTTCAAAAATGAAAAGGGAGAATTTTACACTAAAGAAGAGGAAATTAGAATAATAATTAGGAGTTATTTTGCTCAGCTATATGCCAATAAATATGATAACCTAAGTGAAATTGGGGAAAACCTACTAAAATATAGATTGTCCAGATTGACAGAAAAGGAAATAAATTACTTAAATAATCCAATTTAAAAAAGAAATAGAATAAGCTATTTATCAACTCCCTAAAGAAAAAAAAATCTCTTGTGCCAGATGGATTTATATTTCTATTAAACATTTAAAGAACAATTAATTCCAATACTACAAAACTATTTATAAAAATAGTGAACAAAGGAGTCCTACCACACTTCCAGAGGTGGATCCAAGATGCTGGAGAGCAGACACAACTCTCTGTAATGTCCTTTAACCTTCCCTCAAAACAACAGCACATGAAGCCTATAATCTGGTTTTGAAGTCAAATAATCCACAATTATATGCAGTACAACACATTTCTAGAAGAAGATACCCTGGAAGAACTTCAGAAGAGTTCTATTTCAATTGGGCAGGGGGGATGGTCTGCCAAAACCAGACTGCAGAGGATGGCAGACTGGATTAAAAGCCAGAATCCAAAAAGATGTTTACAAGAAACACATTTAAAGTATGATACATACAGAGTGAAGGTAAAGAACTGAACAGAATCTATTATGCTTCACGTTAGCAAAAAAAAGCATGGGTAGCAATCCTGATCTCAGATAAAGTAAAAGCAAAGATAGATCTAATTAAAAGAGACAAGGAAGGAAACTATATCTTATTAAAGAGTACTATAGATAATGAAGCAATATCAATACTAAACATATATGCACCAAGTAGTATAGCATGGAAATTCCTAGAGGAAAAGTTCAGAGAGATGCAAGAAGAAATAGACAGCAAAACCATAATAGTGGGGGATCTCAACCTTGCTCTCTCAGAACTAGATAAATCAAACCACAAAATAAATAAGAAAGAAGTTAAGGAGGTAAACAAAATGTTAGAAAAGTTAGGTATGATAGAACTTTGGAGAAATAAATGGAGACAGAAAGTAGTTTACTTTTTTCTCAGTGGTTCATGGAACTTATACAAAAATTGACCATGTTTTAGGGAATAAAAACTTCAGAATCAAATGCAGAAAAGCAGAAATACTATATGCATTTTTTTTTCAGATCATGGTACAATAAAAATCTGATGCAATATAAGGCCAGGACAAAATATACCAAAAAGCAATTGGAAACCAAATATTCTCATCCTAAAGAATGAATGGGTGAAAAAAAACAAATCACACACACAATTACTAATTTCATCCAAGAGAATGACAATAATGAGAAAACATACCAAAATTTATGGGATGAAACCAAAGTGTTAATAAGGATAAATTTATATCTCTAGATGCTTACTTGCATAAAATAGAGAAAGAGAAGATCAACTAATTGGGCTTACTATTAAAAAAAACTAGAAAAGAACAAAATAAAATCCACCAAATACCAAACTTGAAATCCTAAAAATAAAAGGAGAAATTAATAAAATTGAAAGTTAAAAAAACTATTGAATTAATAAATAAAACTAAAAGTTGGTTTTATGAAAAAAACAACAAAATAGATAAATCTCTAGTTAATTTGATTAGAAAGTTCGATAGAAAGAAACAAATTGTTAGTCTAAAAATGTAAAAGGAGACCTTTCCACCAACGAAGAGGAAATTAGAGGTATAATTAGGACTTACTTTGCCCAACTCTATGCCAATAGATTTTAGAACTTAAGTGATATGGAGGAATACATCAAAAATATACATTGCCCATGTTAACAAAAGAGGAAATAAATTACTTAAGTAGTCCCATTTTAGAAAAAGAAATAGAATAAGTCATTAATCAACTCCCTAAGAAAAAATCCCTAGGAGCAGATGAATTTACATGTGAATTCTACCAAACATTTGAATAACAATTAACTCAACATTATATAAACTATTTGAAAAAATAGGGAATGAAGGACTCCTACCAAATTCCTTTTTTGACAAAGACATAGTAGTTATATCTAAACCAGGTAGGATGAAAACAGAGAAAGAAAATTATAGACAATCTCCCTAATGAATATTGATGCAAAAATTTTAAAACGTTAGCCAAGAGATTACAAAAAATCATCCCCCGGTTAATACATCATGACCAAGTAGGATTCATATCAGGAATGCAGGGATGGTTCAATATTAGGAAAACTATTAACATAATTGACTATATCAATAACCAAATTAAGAAAAAAAATGATTATCCCAATTCATGCAGAAAAAACATTCGATAAAATCCAACATCCATACCTATTAAAAACCCTAGAGAATATAGGAATAAATGCACTTTCCCTTAAAATAGTCAGTAGCATCTATTTAAAACCATCAGTTAGCATCATATATAAAGGTAATATACTGGAACCGTTCCCAATAAGATCAGGGGTGAAACAAGTTTGCCCACTATCACCATTACTATTCAATATTTTATGAGAAATGCTGTCTTTGGCAATAAGAGAAGAAAAATATATTAATAGAATTAGATTAGGTCATGAGGAAACCAAATTATCACTCTTTGCAGATGATATGATGGTATACATAGAGAAGCCTAGAGAATCAACTAAAAAAACTATTAGAAATAATACACAATTTCAGCAAAGTTGCAGGATACAAAATAAATCCACATAAATCATCAGCCTTTTTATGCATCACTAACAAAATCCAACAGCAAGAGATACAAAGAGAAATTTAATTTAAAATAACTGTCGATAGTATTAAATATTTGGAAATATATATGCCAAGGGAAAATCAGGAACCATATGAGCAAAACTACAAAACACTTTTCACACAAATAAAGTCAGATATAAACAATTGGAAAAATATTAAATGCTGTTTGATAGGTCAAGCAAATATAATAAAGATGACAACACTACCTGAACTAATCTATTTATTTAGTGATAAACCAATCACACTCCCAAGAAACTATTTTATTGACCTAGAAAAAATAACAACAATATTCATCTGGAAAAACAAAAGGTCAAGAATTTCAAGGGAATTAATGGAAAAAAAAGTAAATGAGGCCTAGCTGTACCAGAACTAAAACTATTTTATGAAGCAGTGGTCATCAAAACCATTTGGTACTGGCTAAGAAAAAGAGTAGTTGATCAGTGGAATAGGTTAGGTTCACAGGACAAAATAGTCAATGACTATAGTGATCTAGTGTTTGATAAATCCAAAGATCCCAGCTTTTGGGATAAGAACTCACTATTTGACAAAAAATGCTGGGAAAACTGGAAAGTGATGTGGAAGGAACTATGCATTGACCCACACCTAACACTGTATATCAAGATAAAGTCGAAATGGATTAATGATCTAGACATAAAGAATGATATTATGAACAAATCACAACAACGTAGGACAGTTTCCCTCTTAGATCTGTGGAGGAAGAAGGAGTTTGTGATGAAAGAAGAACTAGAGATAATTATTAATCACAAAATAGAAAATTTTGATTATTTCAAGTTAAAAAGTTTTTGTACAAACAAAACAAATGCAGACAAGATTAGAAGGGAAGCAATAAACT